>MU134683.1:0-76748 GCA_015039355.1 Ramaria rubella
CCCTTTGGGCAAAGCACCACATCCAACAGCAGTGCAAACAAGTCGTTGACCCACAGAGTGGTTCAACACCTGCCAGCTCCAAAATTCGTTGAGCAGCTTATGCTTGCACACGTGACATTTGCCATGTCACGCAGCACACCATCATCAAGCATGCTGACCGCAAGCAGCAATTAGCAACTCAAACACCAGTGTTCGAGATTGCATATGACACACCTCCCAATCTCAGGGATGTGTTGCGCATGATAGAGTACTCCCCTGAGGGAGTATCACCCACTATCTGTGGGAATGGCAACAACACCCTCCATCTAGAGGATGTTGATGTATGGGTATGGCTTAAGTTAATTAAGCCAAAGAAAGACAGTCTGGTCTTTCTACAAAAGTTAATGGACCTGTTTACAGTCCGTGGCCAGTGGGCCGATCTTGCTGGTTCAATCTGGCAGCAATATCTCTCAACGCAGTTGTCTACCAGCGTCGAGAAGGTGTATGAATGGAAATGCCCTCACAAGAGTACATCTCTCTATGAGGTAGCGCAATGGCTAGGCACATACGTGGGTGTAGATCCCGGTAGGGCTCTCATCAATATTGAGCCCTACTTTGTGCGTAAGCAGAGCAAAGTCTGCTATAACGAGACCACACAGAGGGTCCTCAATGCTCACGAAGGCTGGACATTTACCGGCCTTCACATACCCATGCCCCCTCGTTCCCCAGGCTTTTGGGGAGAACCATCGACATTGGACAATGATTTGTCACTCAACAGACGTGGTGGAGGGCCTTCTGCTCGAAGGCACGTACGGACATGCCAATGATGGAACCTTCTGCCTTGTCTGCTCCCCCGCCTTCACCCGCTATTACAGTGGATGACACCAACATGGAAGTTGATCCATCCAACTCCATTTACTACGACAACACCATCGAAGTAGCCGCACAGTCATCATCAACTGCGCCTGCACCCATATATGCTGATCCCCCATCAGCATAAAATCTCCCAAACCTTCCTGAGGTTTGGTCTGTGGGGAGGATGTAAGAAGGTAGATTTTTACAGTAGCATGCTACTAATTAGGGTATATAAGTCACCAGACTGGCTTATGGGTTGTATTATATAAGCTGCCCACTAGGGGTGCCTGTAGGTAGTGGACAACTATACAGTTGTCCACAAGTAATTAGATAAGCAATCAGACTTACTTGTAACCACACAACTCACACCAATAAACTGTTGGCACAGTCTGTCCAGTGTGAACACTAGGTTTCTTACAGAGATCTCCCAAATCTGCACCTCCAGATCATTTTCTGATCCCAAATCGTCTTTGGAAAGGAGGTCTTCAATCGAGATAATCAGCAGCATCAACATTGAGCTTAGAGGGGAGTAGGAACAAGAGGATCAGAAGTCTGGCAAGTTGAACCCCATCCATCACTCTTATATATCACATTAGGGGTCCTGCTTAATCACCAAACCAAACTTCCCACACTGATCTTAGGCCTCAAGAGCTCGGCCTTAAGGAGGAAATATTGTTAGAACCCAGATTCCTTCCCAGCTTTTCCACTTTTCTCCAACATATTCCAATTCATATTTCTGATATGTTTTCCAATTTGCTCCACCCATTCTACTTATCCCCGTTCCATCTATATTTAGTCATTTCCTATCAAGATCTACATCTTCAGTCTTATATCCATATTCATCCTTACCTCCGATCCCATATTCGTTCTGTTTCGGATTTCTGCATTTCGTATCTTTCTGACTTGGACTGTATCTACTTGTTATATATGACTCTTACATGTACTTTGTTCCTCAGTTTGAATATTGATTCACCTTGACTCAATATCTTCTCACCTCCATCTCAAAGTCTTATCCAATCTTTCCATCCTCCAACTTCTCCAATATTCCGATTCTCTGAAATACCAGGACACAAAGGATCCAAGAGGGTGCAACCTATAAGTTGAAGCCGATGTCCATACGTTTCTGATCCTGAACTCTGAACTCCGACATTCCAATGAGGGGAAATCTAGTTCATAACAGGTTCTAACAGTATCTCCCTCTTAAGGCCAAGCCTTTGAGGCCTTTGTGCCTTAAGCGTAGCATGGAAAATCTTAGCATGAATTGACACTGGCTCGAGGGTCCTCTGGATAGTACAAGTAGCAAGTGTAATGTTGCTCTGTTAGCCTCTTGGTTCCCTATTGTTCCTCCTAAATGGTGTCTCCTACCAAGTTGATCGTCTGTTTTATTTCCGAAAGTGAGTCAGAATCAGAGGGGGATCTGGAAAGACAGATTTGCAAAGTTGGAGATTTGAAGTGGAAAATCACAGAAAAGATGGCAGACAGGCATGTGGAGGAGTTGAATAAGAAGAGGGACAACCCATAAGTTGAAGCCAGTGCCCATTTGATTTCCAAGATTCTGATATTACAATATGAAATGCCTTCACTTCAGATGGGTCTGTGACATGTGACATGAAGAGTTGGTTGATTTACTGCAGTAGAGAGTATTCACCAGCACACCTTGAACATGATCTGGGAGTTCCAGTGCAAATATCCGCTATGGATAGTGGGCATAGGAGTATTATAATTAAGCCCAGAAACCCTACACATGACAAAAGTTCGACGCATGTTACCATCCACAACCACCATCCCCTGTACCACACACCATTGCCCCTCTTGACATGTCTTTCACGCCATACATCCACCACCACCCAGAACCTTTTAGGCACTATGCGCCATACACCCAGCTGCCCCATCATCAACCACAGGGTGACTCCCACCCACCCTCTCCACTTGGTGCACCACCAGCCTCGGAGGGGTGGCCACATACACCTGACATCAGCACATGGATTGACAGGATAAACAACACAGCCATCCCATGCCCTGTGCTTGAGGCCGCTGATGATGGGAAAACCAAATATACGTGCTGCAAAAACTCCCCATCACCCTCCAACAAGGAGAATGGGCACAAAGACACGAGCCCTGGGGATAGCATTTTAAACCTCCAAACATCACATTCCAGTCACACCAATGAGGCAGTTATGCTCATGAAGACTGAGCAGGAGTTGAACAACAAGTTTTGTGGGACCATTATGAAGGACACAGCTATTTTGCTCAAGCTCCAGCTGAGGGGGATTCATGCAGCAGAGCACACCCTTCAGCAACAGCAGGATTTCCAGCAGGCGTTCTTGGAGGTTTTAGCATGTGGGTTGAGTAAAGTTAACTAGATGCATGTATTTAGCAAAAAAAAAAGTGTTTAATCATGGTTCTGTACACTGTCTCCAGTGTTACTAATGTCCCCAGCACCTATATCAAGTGTAAGGTTCCCGGCTGTCTCCGGTATCAGCCTCCAGGTCAGACCTGGGCTGGCAAATTGTCTCTAGTACTAGCACTTGAATAGAGGGATGCAACTTGAACCTTGAGCACCTGTGTCCAGGCGGAGAGCGAATAGCTGGGAAGCTATACAACTCACTTACATAAAGGTAAAATTCCAAATCCATCCCCCTCATCCCTCGCCATGGTGGCTCCCAAGCTCGTGAGTGCTACAGTTTGTGTTAACCCTAATTAGTTTCATGTACCTGTGCACCAGGACCCCAATGAAAATAAAACCATTGACCTGTGCATGACAGGTGGTGAAGTAGGAGCCTCATCAGCACTTGCCCCCAAAATTGGTCCTCTTGGTTTGGTACATCTGTTTTCCTTGGTCTGATGACATGTAGTCTCACATTTCATCTGCATAGTCACCAAAAAAAGTAGGAGAAGATATCGTGAAAGCTACCAGAGACTGGAAGGGTAAGTATTTATAAGTCATGTTTTACCCTAAACCTGCATGTGACTGAAACTTGAATGTTTCACGTCACTGTGACAGGGTAACAAACACCAATGGCTCTTTTCTCTTGACATCCACCACCCCTTCAAGTTCTCGCATTTCGCTCTCACTGGTGCAGTCTCCCAGTGTGCAGTGTGCACTCTCTGCTGCCAACCTCCTACCTCTTGCATCCAGATAACCCATGTGAGTAAAACAATATCGGCTGCCTTTTCTGCCCTCGCAGCTGCCACCATCACTTTGACTGTGACAGTGTGCAAACATTAGACCATGCACTGCTTCCAGACCAGGTGTGCCACCAGTGTGCATGCTTTGGTCTGGAAGTAAGCATACATTTGTGTGACATGCGCAGATCAATTGGATATCAAACTGCCAACAGTGGGCAGACTTGATTCCAGTACCTGTTGCTCTTCCTTTCTGTTTTCTTTGCTTGCAGTGGCATTGTCACAGCCATGTAACCACTTATTGTCATTTTCTCTCCTGTATTTTTGATGTTCGCTTACACTCACTTGCACAGTGCAAACATTTTCAATGGGCCTCGTTGCATTGTAGCACAGATGTGATGGGATCTGCTTTGCAATGCCAAAGAGTAGGTTATGTGCTGATAGGGAGGATGTGAAGGTGAATAGCCATGCTATGCAGCTATGGGATATCGGTGTTGTGGGTTAGAAGTCTACTAGATCTAGATCCATACTATGTAGAACCGCTTCAAATTTGATCAATTCTGGTATTTGCTCAGTCAATCAATACATACAAACCCTTATATACCGTTCCCAGCCTTGCTCTTATGCAGCAGACAGTGCCATACACTACCAGCTTTGCAGATACATAGCTAGTTGGCAAATATCTACAAAGGGTACCGCTGCATATATGCCCATATCTCTTCTGACCAGGCGATGTACAAGACTTGTACCCCTGGTACCTCTGACACATCTGAGAGAACTAGCGGACGGAACGACGGAAACGGCAGCCTGACGGTTTTGGATAGTGAGCCGGACGGTTACATGGCATCAGCAAAACCCGAACAATCTGACATTTGTCATTCGTGCACTGAAAGGTGTGTTTTATGTTCCATGGTTATGTGATGTCTGACAATTGTTCTAGAATCACCACGGGACCTTAAAAAGGAGAAGAACATTAAACGAAGCGGCAACATTACATTGGATGATATTATTAATATATCCCGGATTATGCGGTCGAAATTGTTGGCAAAGTCGTTAGCGGGTGTGGCGAAGGAGATCTTGGGTACTGCTCAGAGCATCGGTTGTGCTATCGACGGCCAAGCACCACATGATATCATAGATGGTATCAACTCTGGGCGAAGTAGAGATTCCGGAGGAGTAATGTACATGGTATAGAGAAGGTATTTACCTGTCTCAGCAGGGCTTTTCAATGTGTCATGCGCGAGAAACCCACTTGCAAAGAAGGATATAAAGAAGGGTGAAATCCGCCTAAGTTATGAACAATGTACCTTCAAAATTAGAATTCTAGTATTTGTGGCAGGTCAACTAAGTCACATTTACCGTAATGCATTTTATTGAACATTGAGTATATTTAAGGATAGGTGTTAACTTCAAAATGCAGGCATTATGACATGCCATTTTGGTTGTTACGTAAATTATGGTATTTTACATGTTCACGACAGACCAAACCCGAACAAGGTCATCCGAGAAACCTCCAAACAACGTTTGTCCATCCGCTGACCACGCCAACGACACACACTCCGGTTCGCGCGAGTGCTGTCCAACGTCCACGAAATCCGGTTTAAGCTCGTCGACAATAGATCTGGTTATAATTATCAACAATGTGAGACCATAGTTCTAAATTAAGCACTCACTTGCTCTCCAAGTCAAAGATCTTTACACAACTGGCGGTTGCTGCGCAAAGCCAGTACCGATTGGGGCTAAACACGAGAGCATTGACGACGTCACCAGCTTCCAACGAATATAGATGTTTGCCATCGTTCAAATCCCACAACATGGTAATGCCATCTTTACCACCTGATGCAGCGAGAGACCCGTCAGGAGAGACAGAAACGGCATTAATGTAGCCGGTATGTCCGTAATGGTTTGTGCGAAGTTTGCACTTTGTGAGCTCCCAGACCTAAGGAAATTCAAATGAGTCACTGGACAATCGAGAGCAATAAATAAAAATAAAGTCAGAGATCTTGGTGAATAAATTCTAATCTCATTGGGGATACCCTCTGAAGTAGCAAATAGAATCGTTGTAACATCATTCCGCAAAAAGGGGCGGTAAAATGATAAGTAAAATTGTGACAAACCTTGACTACTTTATCCCAACCACAAGACACAATTACAGGGTTGAGGGCATTAGGGCTAAAGCGTACACATGAAACCCTATGTAATAGAAATCAGTGAGGTGTATATGTAGCACCAAAGGTAACATACCACTCAGAATGACCATCGTCCTTGATGTCAAATTTACATTCACCAAGAGTGTTCCAAAGCTTGATAGTTCGATCCCTGCTCCCGCTGACAATTTGCCTGTTGTCCGCACTGAAACTGACGCTAAGGACGTCTGACGTGTGTCCAACAAAGCGGCGGGTAGTCTGACCCGTGTTTAAGTCCCAGAGACGGAGCGTGTGATCCCACGACGACGATAAAGCGAACTGGCCATCGGAGGAGATGACAATATCAGACACGAAATGATTGTGACCGTGAAGGATGCGCTTCGGATAACCATATTGTTCCTCAGAACGTGTTAATTGCCATACAATTATAGTCTTGTCTGGTTGGACGCGCTGAGCTTAGAATGAAATCGTAGAATTGGTAACAATACCTCTCGACGCGGTGAGAATCATGTCAGGGTTTTCAGAGGACGTGGCAATGGCAGTGACCCATCCCTTGTGGCCTTGAAGAGAGCCCAAGAAACGTAGGGACTCGGACATCGTGTCAAGTGATGAGGATGAAGAACACTGTATAGGGAGTTACGTGGAGTCTGCGTGCGAAATTTAGAAGGTCATGTACAGCAGCCCGAGAGTCTGGCGCATACCGCAAACGTACATCGGTAAACCAGTAGGTGACCATGTACTACGTACAGTAACGTACAGTCGAATTTTCAGCTTTACATATCACTTATCTACCTATGGAATTGTCCCATGCCGTAACTATCGCCAGTGCGCTGCCCTTATAATTCTGTATATCTTGGTGACTCCCTTCTTCAGCATCTTCATGTTTCGCGTGTATCTTCGTCTTGACATTGAACCCGCTTAGGATACACTTTCTCAGTGCACCTTCCATTATAACTTTATCCCACTGTGAATCCGCGAGTCCGCGAAGGTGGAGAGCGTATAGGGTTGAAACCAGGTGGAATTTGGCCAGGGCAATGTGTGTGTATGTCAGCGTAAACATTGACGTCGACGACTCGCAAGGCAAACATAGAGGGGCAGAAAGCAATGCGAGAAGGCGCTCCTTAGATGGCATTGGGTATGGATCTTTGTATACAACTTGTAGTTCGAGAGTGCCAGATGAACAAGCATCGCTATTTCCCACAAATTTTGGCTTTGCTCGTGAAATCGAGGTGCCTGTTGTTCGCTTACTTTCATCATCACGGCGGCTAGACGTGGAAATGTATCTCTCGAGCACTGCTACCTTGAAGAATGCATGCCTTGTAGAAAATGTGGAGAAGAAGGCATGTAGAGGATGTAGGAGGAGGTTAGGAAGGCGCAATGTCGTCAAGGAGTGCAACAAATGTGATGGTGAGAGTAGGGGAGGCTGCGTCAATGTCAAGTTGACCAACTGCAATGGGACAAATTAGCGACCGTCCCCGCCTCGGTAAGTGCAAGCTGAGGGCTAACCAAGGATATGAGGCGCGCTCCAAGATCACAAGGTGCTTCGGATGAGGTATGCATATCTTCTGGTCGGTCGGCGGTATGTGATGCAAAAGAAAAACAAGCAAATGCCACTCGTAAAGGCATTTCAGCATCACAACGAGGCCCTTGTTTGGTCCTGGGCTCAGGTATCTGGGTGAGAAGAAGCGCCGAGTAAGGTGCTGAAAACCATGTCATTTTGGTCCTTTGCATCAAAGTAATGCTTAGGTCTTACCATGCCCTTGTTTCTTTCCCTGTTGCTCGTCCTTTTCGAATATCTTGATCAGCCATTCGAGCACAGGCCATGCGTATGGACCAACAATAGCATCATCGGACTGGTGTGAAGCAGCCGAGTCGTCCACACGTGCACGATCCAACTGTTTCCTCTTCACAAATCCATTCTTCAGTAACCCCCAGCAATCTTTCAGCGACTGCATCGTGCGGAGTTCGTTTTTCAATGGTGAATTGTCTTCGGAATAATCTTCGGATATCTCTTCGTTGCAAAAAGGATCTACATCTCTAACCCCTTCACTGTTGATGTAAATATGAAAAGGTAGAGCCCTCATTAAACATTGCGGTGAACTTGTGCCCAAAAATGCTTTGAGCAGCGCCACGGCGAGGGGTCTTGAAGTAGGTTTAGGCCACAAGTCCTCTTTTTGCCGCTGAAATTGCATCTTTTGTGGTGAAGGTGGAAAATCGACCCGTTCAATGACCTTCTCCGGGAGCGGATATAGGGAAATGTACACCAATTGGCGAATGTGCAGTCTTATCGTTAACAACGTACAATGAATGAAACATGACATTTCGACCTCGAAGTATGACGTACGGAGGTGGTTTGTAACCTTGTCCGCGGAACTTGTCCAACACATCGATACCATATTCATATTGACCCTCTTCAAAGCAGTTGTCAACAAGACTCCTTTGTGCCAAGGGGAGTTCTCGTTCAGGACCCTTGTCGGACATTCTTCAGCAGCTCTGACGAGGTGGTTCTATGGTGGCTCATCAAAATGGTGTGACAGTGTGACAGCTGGCGACATCACCCCTCAGACTAGATATTTTAAGAAACGTATAGGATAGATCATACTAGTACTCTAAGTAAACACCACCTGCTTTGAATTAATGCGAACGCGAGACCTTCAGCTTACGAGTTGAAACCAGGCCGGACCCACTACCTACCGCCTGAACAGGTTACACATCCGTGCGGAACTTATGGAATAGAACTAGTTTACATTCACTGGCTCTATGTAGATATGAGGCCAATCATCGTGAAGAACACAGAGGCGGAGTGGTTGGTTCAGTCAATTCCATGGATATTGCCCGTTACTTGGATTCCAGCCTTTTCTAGTTCTTGTTCAAGTACTCCGCTCTCGTGCAATTCCAATAAACTATCATAGCCACCCAGAGACTTCCCACGTAAGATGACATTGGGAAACGTAGAACGGCCCGTGAGACGAATCAGCAGGCTCTTGATTATGTTACCGTCATCTGTGCAATAATGAGAAATATTACTAAGAATGGAACAAAATCAAAAGACCTCTTAAATCAACCTCTACGATTTTAGGCGGAGGCTCCAGGTTATACCGAGCGAGAATATGCTTGGCGTCTCGAGAGTATCTACCGTCAAGTTCGTTATAAGCCATCAAAACAAGCCATTACAAAATATGAAACGATTATGTAGTGAACTCACGGGCAGTAGCTCTTGCTGAATACTATAACAGGCGTTTCTGCCAATTGTTCAAATCGCTGACGCCAGACCTTGGAGTTGGAGGGTTCTCGTGGCACCCACGTGGAGGGTGTGACGGGTGCAGCTGCATCAAGATCATGAGGTAGAACATGCTCTGTATGTGACACCATGTACAAAAGCCCATCAAGTTCTTCGAACGAGGAAGTTGTTGAAGATGTGGACGATAAAGGACGAAGAACATAAAATAGCATAACCAAACTTGTAACAAAAACAAGGATAACACGTTTCTTTCGGTACAGTGGGGTATATTTGCCATTTTGGTTGCCAAAAGATAGTTGCTGAGACATGGTAGGGAACAGACGCATTTCTCACGCCCCGGGTCCAGGTGTTACATAATTCACTTACCCTTCAAGTTCAAAGTTCAGTGCACGTTTGCGCAAAGGTATACCGTATACCTCGGGGGTATAATTTCATGCAACCAGTCGAATATGTCATTTTTGATCTGGATGGGCTCCTCATGTAAGAATATTTCTTTTTTTGGTGCCAATGGTATCCATATTCAATACAGTACAATCTTAACAGAGACTCAGAAAAGTAAGTCTATATATTCTATCTTTCTATTGTGCATTCGGTAACCCCACACAGAATATATACAGACGTAACAAATCAAATTCTGTCACGCTATGGCAAGGAGATGACCATGGACATAAAAGCTGGACTGATGGGAAAACGTTCGTCTTAATGGTTATTGAAGTAGTAGTTCGTAGCCTTGGCAGTTGAACTCCTTGACTCTTTCCACCTAGCTGAAAGAGCAGCAGCAGAGCATCTCCTATCCTATTTCCCAGATATCGATTTGACAGTGGAGCTTTACATTCAGGAGCGAAGAAAGAAACAAGATGCGCTATGGCCTACTGTCATGCCCTTACCCGGGGTTCTCAAGCTTCTTCATCATCTTCATTCCCATTCCATCCCTATGGCTATTGCAACTGGCAGTCAAAAGAGAAGTGTAGTGCTCAAGACTTCGCATTTACCACAAATGCTCAGCCTTTTTGGAGGAAATATCATTTGCGCAGATGATGTTGAACATGGGAAGCCTTGTCCCGATGTTTTCCTCGCGGCTGCGGACCTTCTCGAAAGGCGCGTTGGAGAAGGCGATTATACCACAGTCGACGAGGCCACCCGTTTAGAGAGATTGAAAGGTTTAGTCCTTGAGGATGCGGTAATGCACATCTATTCTGCGATGTTGACATTCGTATCCCACTTATCATAGCTCTATTAGATACCGGGGGTTCAAGCAGGTATTAGGGCGGGAATGCAAGGTGCGCGCAAACTTTATGAAATTGAAATGCGAGCGTTACCGTATCTGTTTGCCATGCATTCCAGTTGTCTGGGTCCCTGACGTAAGATTAACTGCTCTTGAAGAAGGACAGGGGTTAGAGGTACAACAGACGTTGACCTCATTAGAGGAGTTTGAACCGGAGCGATGGGGCTTGCCACCATATCCCAAAACATCAGTTGTGCAGGTTTAAGGATATCGAGTACACACAGCTCCGGAAAATACAATACAAAGCACAGAAGCGACGAGATGAATAAGATCAAAAGTAAGACCCCGCACGAGCATATGTAGGGTTTGGTGGACTCGCGTCGTTGTCTAAAGATCGAGAGCCTGCGTCGGATACATATTGCATATGCGCTAAAGAATCAGGTCCAAAGTGTGAACGTGGAGGCTCAAAGGTTGTGGCAGTAACGGCCGATCTTCCACTAGGGATTGAAGACTGTAACTCGTTGATAGATGGCACCTGTTGAAAATGCACCTATAGGGAATACTCGTCAGGAATACAGCCTCAACTTTATGACTGAAAAATTTAGACTGACCGTGTCATTTAATTTCTGATAATTTTTCAGGAAGGTGACCGCAGAGTCCAGTTCGCTCAGAATCCTAGATTTCTTCGGCCTTTGATTATCACTCGCCTTTCCAAGCGAAACTTTTTTCCCTCCCTCCTTAAGTGCATCTAGTTCGTCCTTAGCCCATATAAGGAAGGCCACAGCATCGCCTCCCCGAGAACCAGACTCTCCTGCGTCGACCCCGAGCCATTTATGCGCCAGTGCTAGTGCGACAGCAGCCTCATTGGCAAGGTATTTCCGCAAATCGGAAGAGACATCTCCTTCGCTGTGGGTCTTGGCCAGACTTCTGGCAGATGAATACCCTGATGCAACATGCACGTACAGCTTCGCGATCAAGGCTGGAGAAGGATGAGATTTGGGTAGCGGCGGACCAGGAGAAATCAAGGAGTCATACGCAGATTTTGACATCAACTTGCGTATGGCTAGGTTTTGTGCATCCGAAAGGGCGAGGCTGCCAAAAGAACACAGTCAATGCTGTTTTGAACGTACGGATAGGGCGCGTACTTAGATAGTGCGTTGATTACATCCTTGTTCAAATCCGGGATTCGTCTGGAAGTCTCTGGATTGGCCACATTGCATTGTGGCAGTACCACCTCTGCGATATACAAATACACGCCGCTAGCGCGTCTCAGTAGATTAACGGCGAAACTAAGCTTGTCGTCTTTACTTCGACGATCAACATCGGTGAGGTGGCGCTCATGTTCATAGTCGCCAATGGAAAGAACCGTTGAACGAGCAAGATTAGACAGTGCAAACGCATATGTCAACAACGAGAAGGACAATTCGCCTGCAAGGCCCACGATTGATATTCGAGGGGAAGACTGGAACACATTTGCGGAAAGTGTAGTTCTCCAGCTGAACACTTACATGTTGAGTATGTTCATAAGCATTTAAATAGCATATTTTAATGACGGTGCTGACCAGGTTCAGTCTTAAAGGCGATTTCCCCTGCTTCAGAAGTACTCTTGATTGCATAGAGATAGGGTAAGTAGTCATCCAGAATCTGCCGCTGTGAGTAAGGACGAATTGTCTCCACCTAGATTACAGAACCTTGACCTTGACTAGTTTGAGGTAATCCTTCTCCCCATCGGTACGTTTGCTTTCCTTTAAGACGGCTCGCAGACTGGATCGGGCCGTCGTAGCCATAGATAGATGCGTTATATGCTTACCAGACTCGTCAACAAAAATGTCTGTAAATGAAACTGCGCCAGTGGTAGGTAACTCGAACAGATAGCATTCCATATTCATAGCAGGAATTGACTTCAATCTCCGCCACATAACTTAGAGCTACATTGTAACTCGAATATACAACTTTAGTCTAGGAACCTGGAAATATACGTTCGTGAGTAGTATGTTTCTACAATGTTTGATAGTACTTTTCAACTCAGATCTGCGACCCAGAACAACTAAAATTGAAATTTCTTAGTTGATGCATCACGCGATCTGAGAGCTCTTTGGAACGTACCTATTTCAGACAAACACCCTGAGAGATTAAGTTCTCTAATTGAAGAGTGCGTCACGACTTTCTCGGCCTCGTTGCCGTTAGATCTTGTTTGTAGCGGGCTCGAATTTACGAGGGGTATGCACGCATGTTGCCCACATAGAAATTAATTATTCATGAACGTAAGATTACTCTCAAACCCCCGGTCTCCGGCTTTCAGATGCGTGAGAAGGCATTGCACGAATGGACGCCTTCCGTCGAAGCAACTGCGGCAGATACAGAAGGCGGCAGATCTCCATCCACAGAGACTGTGTGTCGTTCCTCATCTCCGTTGATTTATGATCAGCCTATGGAGAGAAACGATACGATCATCTATATAGACGGTAAGCCTTTCAATTCAGTCTAAATGTACGAAAGCCTCTGGTATACAAGACCTGTTTACTAGATAACTCGACTTTAGATTATTCCACAGAACCTTCTCTGCGGCCGAATGTTTGGCAACTCATCAAAGGTCCCCATGCTTCAACCCTCGCATCGCGGTTACAAAGTTTGGCAAGATGTCCCTTACCATTCATTGTTCCTCCAACTGAGCGTCCTGCGGAGCGCGATTCTGCAACTTCTGGTTCAATTCAAAAAGGAGAGACTAAACTAGTTCCTTCAATGCCACCATCAATGATGCCAGTCGCCAATGAGAATTCAACGACTCATATAGAGCAGAGGCCGAAACCGCAGTCACTCGAGCCAGATATCAATGATGTTCCGCCTCACTCTTTGTCGCACAGGGGGTATTCAGATGACGGACAAGATATAGATGTTCACAATGTTCATAACATCTTTGTCGCAGAGACCACCAATCCCACCGAGCAAGGCATCCCCACTGGACACACGACACCTTTAGATTTTTCAGACTTCGTAGGAGTCACCTCAGACCAATGGATGGACTTCACACCTAAGGGTCCTGAAGCTTTGGTCGCCAGTGCTTCTTCACTCTCGCAACCTGAAGCGTTACCTGAAGTGAGCTTGCCCCCGGAGTTCGAGGAGACTATTATGGCGTCCCAGGCCCCAGATGCCTTAGAAAGCCTTTCACAGCCATTATTGCAAGCCAGTTCATGGGGTGCTCCCTCAAGGTCCCCTCCCGTTTCGCCCTCATCTCCACCAGCGAACAGCATGAACTCCCTCCAGTATCCTAGTCAAGCATTTACCTCATCCACTGTGTCAACATATCCTCATTTTCCTTCTACAATATCCGATGCCTGCAACTCGTTACACACGATGTATGTTTCCCATGAGACACCCGATGAAGACATCCGCGAAGGGGACGGAAAAGAGGACAATGGGTATTGTATTGATCTTCTTGACGAGGCACTGTCTAAGAGACGTGCTATGGAAGAAGATGGAAAGGGAAATGACAAACGTGAAGCCACCACGGGATCGGATTCTTCAACGCTTGCCACCCTGCATGATCATCCAGTGTCATCGCATTTTCCAATGACTTCTCATACTGTAGACCGATCGCCCTTTCAAGCTCATGACGATGGGGAATTGAAGCAGCCCATACTGAATAGAGACCCATTTAATGCCGACTTTGTATCAGTATCAAACGATACGGTCTCTAACGTGCCTCGTAATTCCGCAGGATCTCTTATGAACCTCGGTCATTTTCCTGGAAGTGGAGGGCCAAACGATTTACCAGAAAATTGTATGAACGTTGAATCCCATGACAATATGGTCCCCGACAATCCACTTCCTACTCTACTTCATTCAACCGATTTGGAGAGCTACTCAGGGACCGAAACACGAAGTCATCAAAATCCTGCACATTTTTCTCCCAACGGCGTGGCTCATGAGGAAACACTCACGTTATCGAGCCGCTTTGTGACCGATGAGTCGAGAAACGTAGGGAATGATTCATTTCAGGTCTGTCAAAGTTATCAAGTCTTGCGTATATCTTGACAATCATCCGACAGTCTGGTGATAATGGGAAATCTACTCTATCGCAGGGAAGTGCAACAAGACAGGATGAACTCGGCCACGATCCTCTCCCAACATCCGCATGGAATTCTTCGACAGTTGAGAGATTATCTCCACGGTCTTATCCGCAAAGTCATTCGCAGATCACAATTTCTCCTGACGATGGAAAGGTGCGACCTTCTCTATACAATTTGAATAAGGGAGTGTCATTCGAAGAGCCCGCACAGGTACACCACATGCCTGAACAACCTCTGGTTTACGAGCTGGAAGAAGGAGAACTACCACCGGAAGAGGGAGGGCCGCCACCAGTACATCAGGAGGAACCCCGAAGTCGCAATTGGTCACGATTTTATCCTGACGAATTAGCACGTCCTATGCGGCAACATACCCCAGAGCTACCTCAACATCGAATAGCTAAGCATGATGAGGATCCATGGCATACCAGGCATGAAGGACCATTCCGAAAACGCTTTTGAAGAGTAGTACGCCGTAGCGACATCACAAGCGATAGTCCATAAGAATGAGATGCTTATCCACTATCATGAACACAACTTCTTGGCCCAAAATCAGGTTGCCATCCTCAATGATTCCTTCGTATTTCAGTTAAAGATTGGTATCCGCTACAACATTGTACCTACTACAGCAATAGGATCACTCAGACTTTGGGTGTAAGCAAACAGGGAGATGAGGTATACTCATATTGTCTCCAAGCTTATAGTGCAGTTCAGTTAGCTCTCATACATATAAGCACACGAATAATCTAGTACTAGGGTTCCGAGTTACAACAGACCCCATAATTTTACGCAGTTAACTTGCGCCGCAGATGGACAGCTCCTTCATTTCTTGCAAGGCGTTTTCAACCTGCATTTTACGTGAACAATATCAATATTTAACAATGACAAGAGGATTCACCTGAGCATCTAATTGCCCAGCCGCATAATCTTCTCGAACACCCTCTGGGAAAAACCTGTGCGGCACCGATCAGCTTGCCTTTAAAATAATTAGTATAGGTACGGTTACCGTTGTACACCACCAAGCTTTTCATAGCCCTCTTCTGCAAACTTGATCTGCATACGAATCATTGCTTCGAAGCTGGGGTCAAAATAAGGGATACGGAGATCAAGTAACTGGGGCAATTCGCCAACGATCTGCTCATTCAATGCTTCAAAGATTTCCTTAGCCTCGTCATGTTCCTGTTGAGCCTATGAACGGCAAGACTGGTGAGTATGTCTAGCTGTATAGCATTCATGTCACGTACTAAGGCAGACTTACTCTGGGTAACTTTGTGGGATCTTCTCCCGGCTTATCTGTCACTTTACGTAGTTTATTTCGCGCCGCATCGTAATCCAAGAGCTGTAGAGTCTGTAAGATCGGTGTCTATGACAGGTGACCGTATCATATACCTTCTTGTTTCTCTTAGAAATTGCATCATTTATAACAGGAAAATATGCACACATCTTCCCCACGGGCTCTTGTACCGTTGTCCTGTACGGAGCGTCCTGTAATAGAGTCTATTAGGGAGGCGGTACAAAGTTTAGCACAAGAGCACAACTCACCAGTTCCCGGGTAACACTCGCTTCAAGTTCATCTACGGAGCGCTTGTACGCATTGGCAGCCATTGCACCCTCGGACGCGCGATCGGCCGACCCATAGAATACGTCAATAGTATCTGCTAGTCTGCCCTGCGCCGCAGCCATTGCTAACAAAAGATCAGGTTGAGATCCACTCATCCTAATGTGCTGCAAACCTCTCAGAGAATCAATGAATGCTTTACTGTCCTTTTGCAATAGGTTCGCCTCTTTCTCAAAACTTAACGCGAGAGTGAATATGAGGCTGCAGGCTAGACGGCGACTGTGGCTCACCCCTTGAATTTTACTTCCTCATCTGCGAATTCTCTGTCCACTGTGCGTTCAACCTGTCCGGTCTTTTGCATCAACTACCCAGAATGTTAGTGTCAAAGCCATGGTCTTCCGCAGTTCGGACGTACCGTGGTTGTGCTCCTGCTAACCGTCTTCTTGAATCTGACAGTACCATTAAGCCGAACGCACAGTTCAGAACAAAAAATAATGCACACCCTGACCAACTCATATTTGTAGTGGGTTAAGGAGGTTCTATGTTCACGTATAGCGTACGTTTGCTGATTTCAATTGGCAAGCGGGATTTGAAAATTACATCACTCGACGTGACAATCATTTGTATGTAGAGAAGGATACATCTAGAGCTTTATTCCTAGCGAGAGGCTGCAAATACAGTGTAGTGAAAGCCGTAAAATGAAAAGTCGATGGTATAGGATACTTCTCCGAGGCAATGATGGAGCAAAATGAAAAAAAAAAAAGAATACTTCCAGGAAAATGCCTTCAAGGAGTAAACGATATGAGTGAAATGCAACCGCACCACACCATCTCAATGATGGTCCTGCCGACCTCACTGAGTCTAACGTCTTCTTCGTTGGCTTGTGTGGCCACAAGGCCAAGTTTCACAAGGCCGTCATGAACAAGTGCCACGCCATCCTCCTTACCCAGACAGATCGCGATCACCTCAAAACCATCCGAATCCCAGGCATTGGGCGGTAGTGGTGACGCGATGGCATTATCTGAGAGTATGCTATTAGTATAGAGTCCTTTGTCGGGGAGACGGACGCCTGTGTTTCGTAGGTCGTTGTATGTCAGAAGTCGCCCCACTGCATAGAACGAGCCTGATCTGGCAGGAGCCCTAGCCAGGGCTGGGTGTTGGGAGGGTTCCCCTGCCGTTTGCGGTCGACGCCGCTTTTTATTGTTGCCGCCTTCGTCATCGCTGGCTAGCTCTGGGAGATCCGCGTAGTACACCAGAAGAAATCTGCGCTCGTCCAGAGGAACGGCCGTACCACTGTGGTAAATGAAACTTTGCTTTGAAGAAATGTAGCTTCTGCTAGAAGAGCGTGACAGCTCATGTGGCCTAGACTGTGCCGATACGCCGACACGATCGAGCCACAGCGGAAGCAACATACACATGCTGTCATCTGGAACATCATCTAGCACAGATTTACTCCCCTTGTGACTCTTCTCCGCGCGTGGCTTGTGATCTTTCTTCTTATCCGGAGGAGGGATCAATCCCACGCTCTCGAAGGAGTCGTTGAGGTTTCGAATCGCACGTTTATGTTGCTCTTTCTCCGAACGATTAGCAGTCGTCATCCACGGAACAACAGCAGCAGGCTTGCCATCGGGGATAGGCAGGCGAAGTTCATCCTGTTTCTCATCCACAGGTGAACCAGGGTCCTTTCCTTGCTGTTGCTGTTTAGAGCCAAATGCCCGTATAATCCGCGCTATACCGAATGTACGCTGTGTCTGCGGTGGTGACCGATTTGGAGCAGGTACAACGTGCACGGCATGCGAAGGAATGCTACGGGCACTGGAGAGTAACGAAAGGGGCCCAGAATCATTGCGGTGGTGATACGAGCTGAGGTCACGTGCATCAGCATCAACCATAGCAAATGCCTCTGCATGGCTGGTGCTCAGACGGGGCGACTTAGTTGAAGACGGTTCCCACTGAGATATAGGAGAGCCAGGGTCCAGGCTAGTGGACACCCGTGAGGAATTTGGGGCATGTGAAGACGACTCGACAGGTGGCCGCAATGTTGTTATTGAAGATGCAGTGTTGGGCCGCGAAGAGCTCGTGCTCGCTGTAGAGACGTTGTGCGTCCGTGCCTCGGGGGGAGGAGGAGTTGTAGGCTTGGGAGAGATGGATATGCGTTGGACATTAGATGTGCTTGCGGTTGGCTGTCTGGGCTTCTGTGGTGCGCTAATCAACACATTGCCTTGGTTGTGATGTCGAGGCCTTTCAGGGAGCCCTGTTACAGAACGCATCTGCTGTGGCCGCGATTGTCCTTCGTCCGTTAACCCATGTGTCCTTAATGCTCGCGTGCTCTCGGTTCGAGTATATTCCAAGAGCACACTCTTGACACCTAACATTACTGCATCCGCAGAGTCCAATGCTTTCTGAGAGTAAATGTCGTGTACCCGAAAGATGCTGAATGCTTGAGCACGCGAATGACGATGTACTAGCACGCTCGGGCCACCCAAGTTATTGCCCTTATTATCAGGATCTAAAGAATGAACAATCCGAAGGCGCGCATATCGTTTTTTAGAAGGATCAACTGTAAACCGAATTTAGGAGGGGTTCCAAGAACTGCAAGTGATACATACCAGACGGGCTGACAGTAGAGCGATTGTCTTGCCTGTCCTTGGTAACATTGAACCTTCCCACCCACTCACATCGCCAACACTCGTAGTCTTCAGCGTGGGTAGCAATGCGTTCCCTGTCTTTGCCTTTTGTGGAGGAAGTCGAATGGCGGAGTCTGGCCTCCTGTCGAAAGGTCCACTCTGACTGCCGCTGCTTGTGGATAGGATCCGAGTCCATTATATGCCGCACAAAGGTATCTTCTAAACGGGAATAAACAGGATTCTTGGGTTTATTGCGTAATTTGCTGCGGAAAAGGCCGATGATTGCCTGCTGCTTAGCTTGAGGATCCTCGAGATCTGCGGAATCTGGTTTCTGGGAAGACAATATATAGTTCAAATCAAAACCTTTGCTCATGAGCTGTTCGACCTCCATCTCAGGGCCGGTATACACTGGTTCTGAGAGGCTAGGGTGACGGACACCCTCTTCGCCAGACGAACGGCGGTCAACCCACGCGAAACGCGGTGCGGGGGTGGAGAACGTGGTCTGTCTGGGAGTAGCGCGCTGTTCCAAGTCCATGGTAAGTTCATCTGCTGAACGCGAGCGGCGTCGGATCATTGGTATGGATATTGGGGCGGAAGAGCCACCCGGCTCGCTGCGAGTGCTGCCGCTCTCTGAGCTCGATGGAGGCGGAGACGTGGCCTTGGTTGGGGTGATGTCGCCCATAACCGTGTCCCAGTCCAGTTCGCTGTGGTCGTCCCACTGACGTTCTCCCACAACGATGCCAGCAGACGACAGGGACGAGAGCGAGGGTTTCGAGCGGGGCGCGGTAGGAGTGCTAGAGTTGGTAGGAAGAGAGGGCCTGCGGGTCCCATCGTCGATGGCACGCATTTTCGCGCGGTCGCGGCGCTGACGCTCGTCCTCGTCTTCATCGTCCTCGAGAGACTGGTGAGACGTGTGCGAAGGAGGGGCACCGAACGTGAACGACTGGAGAGCGCCGTACATATCCTGTGAAATGCTGTCTCTGCGCTGTGGCGCGGCGGGGTGCGTCGCATCCTGGATCTTCTCGCGGAAATGGAGCGCAGGCAAGGAGATCCTGCGCTGGGCGTTGAAGGCGGGGGTGAGGGAGACAGGAGTCGCAGGGGAGTTGCGGGCTGGCGAAGGACGTCTGTTGTGGGAGCGACGACGGTGGTAGGCGGGGCGGGCAAGGGAGCTGGGGAGGATGGGTGAGCAGGGGCGAAAAAGAAAGAGAAAGAGACTGACAGGCCTGGCGCGGCGGATTTTCTGCGTTGGTAGAGCGACGGGCGGTGACGGAGCTCGTCGTCGGAATGGGATCTGGAGAAGGAGTGGAGGGACGGGGACGCGGAGAGCTTGGGGTCGTCAATGGAGCGACGGGCGTCGAGGGCGATGGGGAGAGGAGTGAGTGGTGGTCGTTTCATGGCACAGCTGGCGGGGCTCAACGCAGGCAGACTACAAGCCATACGATCTGGATTATAGCCGTCTGAGAAAGAACAACAACTCGGCTGTCCCCGGCCGCCACGGGCCTGCCACGTGAGACACCAGCCACCGACAAGTCATTCGCGACAGTTTCTGTTCAAGAACACACTAAGCACATGCAGGTATATTATTCCTATGGCATCCTCGACTCCAGCTCGTGCTCCTCTCTCCCGTTCCGCACTGCTGCCACCGGTGGCTGTGCGAAGTGGTCCCGCAGCCGCTTCGTCGCTTGCCGCTGCACCTGCTCGCCGCGTCAGATGCATTCTTCACCCCGGGTCCAACAGCTCACCTCGTTGCTCACCGTCCGGGCCACTTGGTACAGCGGCCCCACCAGATTCAGCTGGATGACGATCCACCTGCAGTCACAGGTCAGCACCCGATTCTCCCGAGCACAGCCGAAAGCGCCGTGCCGCGCCACAAGGGCGCACCACTGCACAGTTGACTCACGCAGCACCCAGGGTCCCGATCAGAACCACGAAATACAGCGGGTTGAACAGCACCGTCATGGCCTCGTTCCAGCCCAGCACCACCAGCACCCCGTACATCCACAGCGGAATTTGCGCAACACTGGACACCGTGCTCCGTTTCGCCTCCACGTAGTACGCGTCAGCATCCCGCCGGAAGCGTGTGGTCACTTCCACGACCTTGGTTGGCGCCAAAATCTGCAATGTAGCTTCAAAGTCCAACTCCTCCTCGCCGGACGCCGCCGTTACAGGTTCTGACGGAAGAGTGAACGCCAAGGTAGGGTCTTTGGGCGTGATTGAGGCGTAAAGAGGAAGCAGCTCCAGTGTCTGCAAGACCATGCCTACATCAGCCTCCTAGCCACACCATCGCGCGGCCCAGACTCACCTCGTCCCTGGCCTTGCGGAATGCCCCGTCAATATCATCATCGGGCTTCCATACTCTTGGGACCCCGACATCGTCGTATCGGAATCGCTCCTCGAAATGTCCACGTAGTTTCCCCAGCAAGACTGCGTCTGCCGTCTGTTCATCTACTTTTGACCGCAGAGCCTGCCATGCCCGTCGTCTGAGCGTTGCCAGCGCCAATGTGTTTTCCTCGTCCGTGCAATCGAAACTTCGCGCCTTTGTGAGATACGTGCTCTCAGATTTATCTAAGATGGTGCGGAACGCCGTCAGTACTTGATCCCACATATCCGCTTTAGCCTCGTTAAGGTGAAGCTCCACCGGCTCTGATATTTGTTTTTTGAAATTACGCTGCAGATCTGGCGTGAGTGTTTTAGAATAATAATAATAAATCTACACACCTCAATTTGATTCACCATCTTTTTTGTCTCGTCCGCCCTCATCTGCGCGGCCACAGCGGACACTTCTTCCATTAATAACTCTTCTTCTTCTCGCCAACTCCACGCTTCATCACTTTCCTCCTCTTCCTTCACCTTTCTCGCCTCCTCAGCGCCCTCCTTGAAACGAGATTCAAGCCGTGCCTGCGCTTCCGAAACAACTTCTCCAAAATGGTATCCATCCCCTCGCAGCTCGTCTCTCAACTCTTGCTTGAACATCGTCAATACCGCCTTATGCAGGTTCTTCAGTTGTCCTAAGAACAGCGGAGACAGGACAGAGTTGAGCTGCGTGAGGAGGTCTCCCCGCTTCCGTTTATATACACCTTTGTGATAGCGCGATGCATCTCGGTCGTACTGCGCTATCCAAACACATTAGTTCAAACGCAGGTTAAGAGACAAATTGAGGGATAAACTCACTTAGTGCTTCATCCTTCCAGCTACGCATCATTGCTCCAAGGCCATCGACAACTTTACCAATCTCGACTGGTCGTTTCTGACTTCGTGCCTGTACTGAAAACTGTTCTAACGCCACGTTAGCAATCTCATCACATCGGAATTGCGCCAGTAGTTCTTGCTGCGTTGGTAAGTCCAGGTCCTTGTTCGTTTGAACTTGTTCCTAAGTTAATTGTGGCAATGGTCAGGTCGATTCGTGCAGTGCGGGATTCAGCGTTTACCCAGATTCCTTCCATATACATAGCAACACCGTCTGCTGGAATACGCTTGTGATATGCTGGCTTGAAAACGAAGTCGTCTCTTTCCTTGTCAGCGAATCGTTTTCGCAGTGCGGCAACCTCTTGTTGAAACTTGTCCGCTGCAAGAATCTGTGCACAGAGTGTCTCACGTCTAGGAGTTGGAATGTGCACCCCGTTGTGACACGAACCTTGTGTGGAAGGGCCGTGAAGGATAGGTCAAAATAGTTTTCAAGTTTGCGGTCCTGGAGTTCGGCTGGCTTAGATAGACTATCCCAAATCTTGTCCAGATCCGCCTTCAGAGTTTGTGCTAGATTAGCGAGTGGAGTTACGCCAATATGGTCCCGAATGACGAAGAGTAACATAGTGCGTCCACTCGTTCTAATAGTTGATTGAGTAATGAGAGCAAAGCAATCTTAATACATACCCGTCAACTGCCCGTTTGCCAAACAAACCGAGGTTGACCTCGAAAACGGTTTTAAGCAGTCCCATATTGGCACCTTGGTATAACCCGACTTGATGTTCCCAAAGATTAATTAAAAGTACTTCTGATGAAGCGAGGGAGAATAGGGCCGACTTGCGCTCGAAATCCTGTGCACAGGCTATAAGAGTGAAATACATAACGAGCAGCGAGACTCACCTGATCTTCACCACGCTCACGACCGTCCGTACCTTCTACGTCCATAACCATTACGTTCATGCCTTGCCCTCGGCACATCCATATGCCTGGATGGTCAGGTCAACGTTGAGCGTTGAAGACCAAGTTGATCCCACCTTTTGTAGTCTGTTGCCGCTTCGTTTCATCCATGACATCGAATGTGGTACCGAAGAGACCATTCAGCAATGTACCTGTTCCTCCCGATAGTGTCGCACGGCAGCTATAAGCGAACAAGGCGTACTTACTTTTGCCGGTAGACTGCGACCCAAATACTGCGACTACATTGTAGTCAAATCCTACATCTCTTAATCCCCATTGATCTATTTGATTCGTCAGGTCTTGTCTGCATGATACGTTATTCAGGCTGGGTGATTCGGAGACTCGTTAAAGAGCATGACGAACGTGAACTGCTTCTCGTCATTAATTATTTGGATTCTTTCGGCTTTAGACTTCTCGTTAGAGCCGCTGCGTCCGGGAAGAGCGTGACCATTGCTGCTTTGCAAGTCTGGGGTAGACGTTTCGTCCATAAGTCGCGAAATATGGGATGCGTTATTGTAAAGTGTTTGTTGCGCCGCCGCAGCCTGTGCGCTCATTCGTTGGTCTTGCTCAGGGTAATAAGATATTGTGTAGGTAGGTAGGTGATAGCGCACTGCGACTTTATGTTGCTAAGGGAGTCTGGTGGATAGCTGGTCAAGGCCGTGACGAGTAATAAGGCGCGCCTACTAACGGTAATTGCCGAGCAGAAATTCCTTAGGATGTTTTCTTGCATGCGCCCCATATGTACCAGTACCTATCCAAATGTACACTTATGCGCACGGCTCACGGCGTATGCTACTTTATATCTTGCCAACTACGGCTAGTGGCTACCAAACAAATACTTACTTCTAAGACATCTTTACATGTGACACATATAATATCTTTGCGCACGATGTAGCATGGAACATTAAAGGTTGTAAGTTGGTAGGGGGTCTCGTACAACCCGATGCCCCCGTTTGGTGCCTTCGATAACAACACTCTGGCACTAGGAATTAAGGTCCTGTCTTATGTGACATATACTCGTTTCGGAAGTATACAGGTATAAATATCCCGAGCGCTCGAGGGAGAGGCTACTAACCAGAGAAATTGCTCCTTTGTCGCGGTTCAACGTCGAAAGGCTGCAAAAAAAATCTAGTTTGTAAGTTGGTGTCACCCCCCTTGCTCTCCATACACCAGATATAAAAGGGTTCTGAATTCGCAACTGCGGTATAACGAGACGTTGACCATGCTATACGCATGCGTAATAGGCATAGTACTCAGACGCCCCATATTCTTTCGAGCATAAGGCGCACAAGTACTTGAGACCCTGGGCTGTCAACTATGACGGTTATGCCTTCAGCATCCGTAAATGATGCTTCTTGGAATTGACCCTCGCCCACAGCCTGTATAACTGGGGCGTCACGGGTCTCAGGCTTGAGGGCTTGCACTTGAGCACGATCATCCCCGGGCTTATAATTGCCTGAAACCCTCCGGTCGACTACAAGCATGCCCCGTGTCAACTCCCCAGTTCTATCGGTCGACGGTAGCCAGGTTCGATAGGTCAGGCAATTACTACGACGCGAATAAATTGAGGATGCTCACCTCTCTATTTGGAATGTTCGTTTCCTACCAACCCATCCTGCGCGCAGATGAGGACCTTTCGAGGTCTCATTGAGTACGGGGGGATTACAGATCGCGCACCACACCGCCATTGGGTCATGAAGCTGTAAAGCGTCTATTTCGAATTGCCTCATCACCTAAACATTATTATTCGAGTGTAGAACTGTAATCTTAACAGTGCATACCTCTGCCGTCCTTTCCAAAAACGAGCTTGTGAAATGTGCAAGCGGGGTCTTACCCTCAGGTTTCGACGGTACAGCTGAGCTTACGAATGCACTGTCTACATTCATCTTGTATTCTACGAACGACAGCTCGTGCTTCGCAGTGATGTCTAGAGGCAATAGTAGGAAACGGTCAAAAGGCAGGCCAACTGAGAATTTCTCCGGGTGGAGTAACTCTCGCACAGCGAATGGGTCAGCGTAAAAATTGACTACGGCAAGAAACTCAGAATCATAGGCTTTGAGTAAGTCAAAAGACTTACACTCCGCTGCAGCCGTCGTATTACCTGGAGCATCAAGAGCTCCTCCCATAGCGACGACGCAGCCAAGTCTGGACCGAACACAAGTCGGGTCTGTTCGCATCATTCGGGCCAGATTCGTGAGCGGTCCCAAAGCAATATAAGTCATGCTTCGTGGAGGGTGTGTACGAATAAGGTCTAATGAAATATCCACGGCAGGTTGGTCTGTCTGATAAAGTAATTCGGATTGCCAGTCTTTGGGAACAGAGAATTCTGGATGTCGTATAGAAATATCAGCTAATCCGTCCCTGAAATAAAGGTTAGATCAAATGGGAAAGACCATCAACTTGCTTGCACACCTTCCATGGAAATATTCAGCAAATATTTGTTCTCCTTCCAATGGACCGGTACTCCCCCGCGCCAGGAGCGGTATGTCTCCTCGAAAGTCGGATGCAAAGATTGGGAACCGATCTCTCTCTTGAGGGTACTTCTCAAAGTGTTGGTGCAGCACCCGCCAGATTTTCAGTACGTTTGTACTGAAGTTGGTATTAAGCTCATAAAAACGTCGAGCTTCACTGGATACCTACTACGAATGTTCGACATCAGTATTGCCTGCAATGTGCGTAGAGATTCCCATTCTCAATATTTCGTTCGTTACAGACGACAAGCCATTTGGAATTACCGAAGTTGATTGTGATCGCCTTGACCTCCAGTTCAGGCGATGCAAGGGCAAACAGTCTCGCATATATTTATGTATCAGTCAATAGCATATCAAGTTGAGACTATATGAAAATGGATCTAGACAGTGACTCACATAGCTAGAGTATCGTCGACGCCAGGGTCAGTATCGACTTTTAATATTAAGCTTTCAGTGTAAAAGATGATGAAGATACCGCTCACTAATAACAGGAGTCCGCTCCGAAGACATGAAGGCGGAAATGACTGACAGTCAGTCGGCTACCTGAAGACGGCTCCGAGTCTGAGCTAATCAGAATACGGTACTCATCAACAACCATGACGTCCGTTCGAACAGACTATGCTCTCTTAAAATACTCTCGTTCGTATCCCAACGGCGATGCGGCTCTTATGTTCAACATCCATCCGACTGCATTTGATTCTGAGTGGCAACACTTCTCTCATCCAAACTTGCTACTTTTTCTAGAGGAGACGAACCCGGCAGGATCTTTTATTTCTGCGAAGGTACAGATAAGCTGGGTACCTGCTGGAAATGGACTACAGCAGGAACGAGTTATTCTTGTGTGTCATTGACCCGATACATAAGTTTGCTTGCTCTGTGCACCTGACAATAACTGCCACACTGTGCAGGAAGACATTGATCTGCTTGCTTTTCCGCCAGTGTCTACAGCTCTGATGAAAGGTACCAAGGCTCAGAATCAGAGCTTACCCCTCAAAGTTGTGTATCGAGATTCAGTGGTTGGGTTTCGCTATCTACATCCATGTGTTATCGCTGCAAATTCTCTCCCGGTGTGTACACCCACTGATTTTTCGTTTAGCGCCCGATTAATTGAGTCGAATCTCCTCAGACATACCGTCGCTTTCAAATAAGCTTTGCGAATCCGGAGAAAGCGATGCAGTTCGTGAACAGCATCCGTCAGATATGTCCATGCAAAGCAAGCCCTCCCCCAACTGTGATTTCCGCTCTTAAGCCGATTCCCGTTCCCTTTGGACATCTTGTTCCGAGTCAATTACAAAATTCAGGTAGCTCATTGCACCCACAAAACCAATTTTCCAATGTAATACTTCCCACCACCTCATCGCATCTTCCAGCCACAGCAGTTGAACAACGCGCCACTCGATCTGGCTCTTCAGTGGCTTCAGACTGCTCCCTTTTGGTACCAGGTGTCACGCCCGATACCAAAAGCTCTTATCAAAGTTCAGCTTGCTTCACACCTCAAGTACCATACAAACATGCTAGTGGGCCCTTGGAAGGTCTTCGGCCCCCCGACCGAAATACAAATAATGTTCTTCGTCGCCCTTTGTTATCTTGTGACGTTTCCGACGGACTTTCTTACGCTTCGAAAGTTTCGACTCCTCATCCCGTTGAATCTAACATACTAGTAGAGCGTACTGGGAATGACCCTGCGAGAGTGACCTCAGCAACTCGTTCTGGAGACCCAGAGAATGGTTACCGATGTTGTGATTTGATGCATAGTTTGAACGTAAGTTCTCAATTCTCAAGGAATTCCCTGTAAGACATTTGCTTTAAGGGGTTACATGCTATGACGAACAGTCAATTAGAGCAGTTGGTCGCAGAGGTGATAAGGGAACCTGGTTTTCTTTCATTGGTACGCAAAAATAATTTCGTTCTGCTTTTCGCTTAGATTGGTATAGTTGGAGAAATTTGATCAGATGTGGCAAGTGAAATCATCATTAGCAGCGCTTCGTAACGCATGATACTATCATTACTATGTAGTCTTAGTACTCTACCCTTTATAAAGCTTCTAAAAAAAAGTCAAGTGGTACATGCTCAGCGAGAGAAACTTGGAGTGTGTGTAGGAGCTCTCCGTTTTGTAGTAGTTACCGGTAAGTTACATAGACAAGTAACCTCGTCCAAAACCGTAAATTATTCAAAGTCCGCAACAGCACGAGTTCGCGGAACCTTTGTAAATCTAACGGCACCTCTGTCTCTGAGAACATCATGAAGCGTGTTGCTGAATCTCAACTAACTAAAGACAACCAGGAGGATGAAGAGGATAAACAGGCGTGTGCTTATGCATATCATCGCAATAACGTTAGCTACTGACACTGACGCGTTACATGGTCCTTTGCTTCAGGATGTAAGTACAGGCTTTAAGCAAGCTGACCCCTCTGCTTTATCAACGCGGAAGTAGGTTTTATCTGCATTTATATATATTTTTAACCCAACGTACTTGTCAGAATAAGAGGTCTACCAAAACGCGCTGTTGCTGCATCAGCGACACCTAGTCCACCTACTGAACCTGTGAAAACTGAGGAGGTAATGCATCTCATTTTCTAAACATCTACATGCTAAATATATCACCTAGTCCATTGAACCCACTTCTCGGTTTGGCGCGTTCGCCGGCTTTGGTGGGTCAAGTCCATCCTCATTCACCTTTGACGCTCCTACGCCTCAACCAGCGAACAAGATACTTCCTTCGTTCCCTTCGCCTGCGGATAAACTCGACGAGTCGACGCCGGATTCAAAACCACTTTCTGGCACCTCATTATCCTCTATACCGAACCCTACACCGCCAAGTACGCCCCTTGTTGCGTCCCAGTCGCAAAGCAAAGGTGGTGGGGCACAGAAATATTGTATTTCACTTCGTGGCCTCAACATTTCATTTCTCGATGCTCTCACAAAAGCCGTCCAGGCAGACCCTTTCGTGGACATGTCCGAAATGCTGGAAAAGTATAGATCAATGAGATCTCCCATTCAGAAGGAGTTTGATGCCAGTTCATCTGCTTCTACTTCTAATCAAGGCAAGGCGAGATCTGCACTGTCTACTGCGCCGCTACCCTCTATGCCTGCTCCACCTGCGACTTTATTCGGTTTTGGTACAAATGCGACTGCAGGCCCACCAGAACCTCATGGCGGTGGTTTTACTCCCAAAAGAGATAATCAGTTGAAAGAGGCACCTAGCTCGTTGTTTACATGGACCAATAAGGTTCCAAGCGACGCATCTGGGATGTCTGGCAAGTCGGCTTCTTCCACGTTTCAATTTTCTCCAAAGAAGGATGATCCTGTCGTATTTGGCAAACAAGCATCAGCTACCTTGAACACACCTTTCGATGCGCCCGCTTCCTCATTTGTGGCCGAGAAGCCTAATACGGACGCAGTGGAACCCAAACTTACCATCTCTTCTGAGACATGTGGAGCGAAGTTAAACACTCCAGCGTCCTTCTTTTTCAAACCTTCCGCTCCCACCGCGCCTCTCACACCAGGATTTTCATCTTTTCTAACCTCCTCAGAGTCTCCCGGCTCGACCGGTCATACATCGACGCCACCTCATGCAAAACTAGGGTCTGCTAATCCATCTCCACCATCGCCTTCTGCCTTTGGGTTTGGGACAAGCAAGAATAGTAGTGGTGCTACTAATCCATTCTCATTTGGGAAAGGAAACATTGCAAACCCCGTTGGTTTTACTTTTGGCAGTCCACCCACATCTCCAAATGTTGTAGAGCCACAAAATCCTATCTTAAGCGGGCCGGTCTCAACTGAAGGGTCGTTATCTATACCTTCGCATGATTCGTCACCCGTTCCGTCACAAGGTAGTGTTTATGACGCGGATGGGCCAGGTGAAGAAGACGAGGTTACCCTCCTCGAAACGAAAGCGAAGGCTTACAAGCTAGTTACAAACGATGGCAAAAAGACGTGGTCTGCCAGTGGTGTAGGTAAGTCGAGTGACATACAAATATTCTTCAAGAATTTAACACTGTCGTGTTTAAGGTTTATTGAAACTTAAGAAACGGATGGACGGCGAGAAACAACGTTTGTTGATGAGAAATTCCAGCACAGGGCAGGTCATACTTGTAAGTGAACTTGGATTCGGATGATTGAGTTCGGCCTAATAAACCATTGTCAGAACTTCAATTTATTTACTGGTTTCCAAATCAATGCCGACAAGCTACAGATTTCATTCCGCGTTCCCGGAGGGGATGAGACTGGCGCAGTATATCGACTGCGTGTTCCTAGTGAAACCGAGGCGATCAACTGGCAGAAAGTCGTTGAAAAAGAGGTTGTCAGTTTATTTGCCTCCCATGACAAATAGCACAGGTAGGTTCTTGTGGCAACGTTGCTTGCTTGCCTCCTGATCTAGTCGTTCCATCTAGTGCCGGCCATTCATCATGTGTATCTATCCTGTTACAGGTTGGCGACGCGACCAATCTTCCATCCGTGTGTCCGACTTATTTGCCATTGAAATGGCTCTGTGCATGGTGCCAGACGGAGTTGAGCAGAAACGCCTCACTCAGTAGTAATTCCACATCGTGATCGGTCCAATTTTGTGTGGGAAGGGACTGCAGGAACATGATTATACCCTAATGGAATGTAAGATGGGGACAATGAGAATCATACGTACACTTTACCTGGAAGTCCATTTGGCGGAGCTTTTCACTCCATTTGACAAGGAAGGCTGAACAAACATACAGATGAAATTGGGAGAAGGCGTCTGGTCCTTCCGCCTTTTCACGACCGAATGTCAGTGAAGGGTTGATGTACCAACCAAAATATCCTGACCAAATATGTGTCCCACATACGAATCGTGTTGCTAACACTAATTTCCCTCATCAACAAGCAGTTCATCCACCGGAACGCAAACTGCATGAATTCCACATTCTGCGCCTCTAAATGAGACGATAGCGGCGCTGGTGAGGAGTCAGATATATATTCGCCAGATCACTAATATTATTTACCATCTATGCGCGCCACCAGTTCAGCCATACGTTTTACGCTTCTTTGAATACCTGGCTGAGCGAAAATGTAATTGTCTTGTATTCCGTCTAACAAGCGGGATAGACACCAAAATGAATCGGCTTCAATTGCTTGAAGTGCATTCTGCGGGAGGAGAGACGGGTCAAATTCTTCTGGATCAGACTCTGATCGCCAAATCGTCAAATTGATACGAAGTAGATGCATCAGTGACGGACCGATGTAAGCGGACAGAAATATCTGGAAAAACGGAGTGACTAAGTCATTTATTCCTTGGACGTAGCCACTGGCTGGATGTCGAATGGCCCAGACATACAATATTCTTTCCAAACTCTGAAAAGAAAAGATCAAAATGAATCAAGCTTGATATGCACCGTTCATCCAGGGGTATGGTATACGGAGACATAGTATGACGAGATGGGAACGTATGCGAATGTGGCCTGGGAACTCACTCGTTGCGTACCACCTTCCATCCAAAGCCTGACACCTGGCCGTGTACGAGGAACGTCAATCTCGATCTGGTGCCAAATCTGTTGATCTAGACCCTCGCGTCCACGAGCAAAGGCAAGTTGGACTAGAGATTCGTACTCCTCACGTTTGCGATTTAGTGTCGAGGCACGTAGCGGAGTCGGGAGAGGAAGATAACCCTAACTTGACTCATCAGCACATCAATCAGTCGATAGTTGAGAACAGACCAAGAGCAACTGCCACGCCATGGGCCGTAAGTCCTCTGGTACACCCGACCACGCTAACTTACGGAGCTCAGCTGAATCGGAGATGAGTTGGATAACGTCTTATGCGGTGGTGTGGAGATATGTACCTATATTAACGTCTTGAGCTAATAAACATTCTTCAAACTTGCGCCTGCGATTCGTACGTATGGAGCGCTCCCGACGCAAGGAAGCAGCATTGCCCACGCCCCGAGAAGGACTAGGAGATTTTGCTTTCTTTCGTCGAGGAGGATTTCGGAGCCAATGCAAGGGATCTATATAGTAACTTAGAAAGCTTCCACAGGCTCGTGATAGACATCGCACCCTTCACAAGCTCATTCACATCACTCCTAATGGATTCTTTTCCACAACGAGGTCTGACTAGCTCTTGATCCTCCTCCAAGTCACCGATGATCATATCGCCTTCGACATCAACATCGCCACTATTCTTCTGCTTGACCTCCCGGTATGGGTGATCTTCACCTGCGGTATGATCCCGGCTTCTGCGAACCTCTTGCTCCGTCCTCACAATGGTCCATCCAGTCTTATTATTTTCCGTCGGTATTGGAGAAGGAGACGTCGATTGCTGCCTCGGAGGGTATGAAGATGGACTGGGCGCAGTAAGATGAGTGTATGAGAAGGCTAGCGTCGAGTTGGATCTATTTGCATTTGAACGTCGCGGGACAGACACAGCAGAAGAAGGTGAGCGCAGTGTAGATGCCACGGCTGGGGATTCGGAATCAGACGCACTGTCCCAAGCATCATCCTCACCCCAATCTGCCGCAGAATACGATGCAAAGTGCGAGGATGTCTTTGCACCTACATGCGGCCTAGTGGGCAGTGGCCCGGGGCTTGCATTCATCATGGCCAAACTGTGCAAATGACATTCGGACTTCAAACTAGAGCTTTCCCACGACTGGTTAGGCTTTAAGACTCCTCCTGTACTTCTTGCAACTTCAAAAGCCCCACTTCACTTAAAATCTTGCCCAATCCTTCTTCCTTCACGGCTTCCATTTCAGCACTGGTCTTGACAAGTAACATCCCAGCATAACCGAGCGCGTTTACGCTCACGCACTGAGAACAGAAATTGTCAAGAGGCGCTTCGTTCTCCAGAACGTGAGGGTATTCTACCTCTCCTGTTTTTCCCAAGATACATTTTTCTTTTGACCGAGGTATGACATGCAAATGCTCCAATGTCATAATGACATTGTAAGAAGGCGGACCGGATGGGTGAGATGGATTGAGCCTCACGGCCATGATAACAAGGTCAAGTAATTGCAGAAACGCTTGGGATAGTGTATTCATTATGCTCTTCGGAGAAAAAGAGGACAAGGACGGTGGTAAGCGGAACACGTAATTCGTGTATGGCAGAGCACCAATGCTGAATGGCTCCGCTAGAAATACCAACATCAATTTGTAACTGGAAGCTGGGATATCTGGAACATACTTGGTACTTCAACAACCTGCGATTTAGCCAACTTTTCAACTGGAGGGCCTCCCTCGTCCACAGGGATGAACTGTAAATGTTTATGGTGTTGACTGGCGCCGCTCAAGTCTCCACCTCAAAAAAACAAAGTGTGATCCTAGTCTTTACTTAGTCGAATATGATGGCTCAACATACAATTAAAAAACCCGACATATGTCTGGCCAGAGCGGCGTGCCTCATTGAGAAGCAGATAAGCTTGCTGATAGTCCAATCAGAACGATCATGCTTGGCAGTGGAAATGAACATACCAGTAAATCCGGTGGCAATAGAGGGGAGGATTGCGACTGGAAATCTGTTCCGTGCGCCCGTCAACACGGTGTCCGTCGTTCTTATTTGCGAAGCCTGTTACCTTTTGATACAAGAAGAAAATGGTTGGGAACGATAGAATACTTGTTTAACTGTCAAATGATTAGAAAGGTTGAAGAGCTTGGTGGGATGAGACAATTGGTACCAGCACCACATACTCCTCTTCATCGGTTGTCAACTCTCCGACAAGGAGCTTGGGAATGTAAGGCGGCGCGAACGGGTCATATCGAGCCGACGTTCCCTCAGCTGAGAGCTTTGGTTTCTGCTGGAGTGCAGGACATAGTCTCAACTCAAACTGGAATGGTAGTTGAATCCAGAATGGTTCCACGCGGCGTGTTCAACTTGCGTCAGGGATCGAGGGCAACGAAGCCAAAGCATGCACATTTACCTGCACCCCAGAGTCTGAATGCGAATGTATAGTTGAGGGGAAGAACAAGACATCGCCAGATGCAAGAGCTTTCTCAAAAGCAGGTTGAAGAGATGAGATGATTTGTGCTTGGTTCGACATCATAATCCTGGTCAAACGTGAACTTGAATTCGACAGCGAACCCAGCACACGGGTAAAGACTACGGATAACAGATCTAGAGAGGGTAAAACAGTGTCCAACCCGGACACTCGATCTCCAAGTAATATAATCTCGAACAAAGTGATAAAAAGAATGTCTCGACAAGAGAATCGAACAATTGAGAGAAAAGAGATAAAATGAGGTATAGTACGGACAGCCAGTTCCGCCATATCTCAAGCTCCATTGCCCTCCTCCTGAGCCGACTCATCAACGAGTAACGTTCAGATGTTCATGCATTCCCACTACGACCTTTGTTATCCTTCGCTTCTGGCATCTTTTCACCATGTATCTGAGCCATGGTGTAGCCAACCAAACCAATAAAGGAATATATAGCTGCGTTGGTTCCCTAGGTTCGTCACGGCATGTGAGTCAGGTATTTTTGAGAAAAAAATATAGATGTACCTGGTAGAATAGGATGTCTAAGAAAGCTTGCATTGAGAGTAACACTATCCGAACCACCCAGCTACGATGCAGGCTGCTATTTTTCAACGGTGGAAGCGGCAGTTCGAGAGCAAGAATTCCAAGGCCTATGATTATTGCAAAGATTTGGAGAATCGGCGCGGATACAATAATATCTATGAAGATCTTGTCGCTGTTCGCAGGTCTGGGAACCATTATCACGCGTATCAGGCACGCATTCATCCACGTGAAGTAGTAGAACATACTGAAGCCCTCCTGGATTGCGAAGTATGCCACTAACAAAATCCCAGAAGAATTTGCGATAGATCAACCCCCAGAAACCGGCCCAAACAGTATCTGCAATATGATATCAATTCCTGTTGTCATGCGTCACGAGTAATAAGACTTACAAACACTAGCCGTGATTGTCACAAAGTGAGCCCAGGCGTGCCAAACAAAAGCTCCCATGTTTAGTACTTATACGCTCGACGAGGGAAGGATGCAAGAAACAAGTGAAAGATTCGGAACGGTGAAAGGAGAAGAGCAAGGAATGTAAGAAATAGTTGTAAAAGGAAGAGCAATCAATGCTCGCAGGCAAAGGGAAGCAGGTGGATGAGAAAGAGGTGGAAAGCGGACAATGGAATAGATGGATACCGAATGATGACCACGAAGCGCCCGTCGGGTTTTAAAACACTTCATCGAATGTCACAATTTCATCAAAGCATAAGCCAGCAAACACCGGGATGGAATGGTTGGGAATGTAACTATTTTTGCAAGTCCTTTTATATATCAGTAAGGCTCTCAGCTCAGAGTATTGCGATTGATAGGCTCGGCGTCGCAAGCCCTTAAACGGAAGCTCCGGGGAAGAGCTTCCGGTCGGAGCAGGAGCTTCCTCTATTGCCGAAAGAGCGTTCGGAAGGCTGAGAGCTGAATCCTATCTAGCTGTTCCCATTTGATGACCTCCTGGAGGGCACAAGGTGGAATGAATCCCTTGTGATGTATGAATTGACTTGAGATGAAGCAAACCGTGTGATGGCATACTAGTGTTTCTGGTACCTGCCTAGATACATGCCAGGAAATGGACCATAAGAAACTGTCAGTGGGATCAGAATCTACTGTTCTATAGCTTTATAGGTAGCCATTGCAATTGTAGCCAATGTCAGATGATAGAGCTCAGTCCTGGTATTCCAAAGAGGACAATAGGGGATATCACAGTGTTTTGCAGCGGTTTTGATGGATGTTTTGATGGCGGTTGTGAATCTGCTGAAAAACTTGCAAAAATGTTTGAACTGTGATATTCCCTGTTTCTCCATGGTTTCAAGGCAGTTTAAGTTTGTTGTTTCTCTCTCAGTAGATATAAATAGTTTAGGTGCTGTGGCTCTGGTCTGGATCTCAGAACACTCTCAGAAGTCACTTTACCTCCTGTGACATGACAGAACAACTCTGCCAGACTGGCAGGGCCAGGCAGGCTCTTGTCACTAGTGAGCTCCCAGAACTTTGAAACCCCTCCATATCTCAACCTTTGCAGTGGGCTGAGGCCTTGAATATTTTATCTTACTAATAAATGTTTGAAATCCATGGCTGAGTGGTCAAAGGACATTATATGTTGTTTTTTCCTATAACTGTACAGCTGTCTGACTAAGTCATATCTCATATATTTATCAAATTTGATCTTAGTTGTATATATTTAGGGCTCAGGTGCCATGATGCCAGACAATCATGAAAATTGAAACTAGTGTTGAAACTAGTGTTGAAATGAGTGTTGAAATCGTCAAAAATTCAAAACACCTCTAGAGTTGTTTCAAATTTTGGATGGTTTTGTGGTTTTTGAAACCAGACCGTGAAACCACTGTGAAACCAATCACTGTGATCTCCCCTAATTGCCAGCCTTCCATCAGGAAAATGAACCAGTTCACTTAGCAAATAGCTATGTTAATTCCAGTATACTATTGGAGCTAGTGCTAGCTAGCATCAGCTACTTTCCATAGCTGACCTAGCCTTTGGTTTTCCTGATGTCAGCTGCCAGAAATTGGTGGCTTTGTGAGATATATTTGACTGACAAATAGATAGCAGCACTCTGGTATTTCATGCAGTCTGTAAGGGGAACTCCACACTTATTACAGCAGAATTCCTACTCTATGGTCCAGTAGACTCCTGGGAGTGTGTCCCCAGTACTACATCCTTCTTATCTCCTTATCTTAGTCTGTCCCTGACCTATCATGGACATGTGATAGACCTGACACTCTATCTTTAGTTATCTTTTGGCAGGTTATCTCGAGTATCTCTGATTGGTAGATAGTGCTGTGCATATTGATTGGTTGATATGCTTCCTATCTAGATGCCCCTGGTCTCCACACATCTATATAAGCAGTAGATAGCTCATGTATATTCACTATCCTTGTTATACACTTGGGTTAGAGGCATTCATCTTACAGTGCATTGATGTCCCCTCGCACAGTCCCTTGTGAAACACCCCAGGCATCATTTTCCATCTGGTGACCATGTTGTGAACAACATCTGTGTAAGGGAATTATAATTCCCTTAATATATATCTATCATTAATAGTATTATATACAAGTATATAAAGAGTATTATAGATGCATAGGCTATGTCTATGCTATAGTTGTACATACATGTCCACAACTGTAATAGTTGTAGCGTGGGAAGAACCTTAGGTTCAGAACCACTTATATTGTAACCATCACACACTGCTTTATAGAACTGTTTGGAACAGTTCTTTTGAGCTCGTGTGATAACCACATTTAAGTGTAAAAACCCTTACACTTTTTTTGAACCCCAAGAACTAGCCTAGGCTAGATCTAAAAGAGAGTGCATAGGCAGACCACATGGTTTGCTAGACAAAGAAGCAAGGAGTGCTTCTTGGAATGTCATCGAGACTCCAGGTTAGAACCAGGAGTCAGACGAGTTGTCCGTTGAGCGAAGCCGATGTGAATGAGATCACAGACCGTGATCTGAACGAGGCTTCTTTCAAAGCATCAGCAACGTCAACATCCAGCGTGCCTGGGACACGACCAGGCAGTACCAATCAGAACCAATCAGCTGGTTCCAATAGAATAGAGATGGAGGGTTTAAAACCCTCCACATCGTCATGCACTAGTGTGACCAGCACAGGACCAAGGCCCCATGCAGGAAGGAGAATCATCTAGATGTGTGAGTATGACACCTGCATGAGATGCTATATGAGGAACACCTGGAGTACAACCCAGGCAGCAGAGTGATGCAAGCCACTCTAGTAAAACGATTGAAAATTGGCGCATAAGCCCTGAGAGACAAGCCTCAGAACGAGGCTATTCGACAGAGGAAGAATCCCTCAAAAATGAACTCATGCAGGAAATCCTGCGAGAGATGGATGATACCCATCAACAAATATCGTTTGCTCATGAACAAAGCGAACAAGCAGCTAAAGCTGCGAAAGCAGCCACTATGGCTACCGAAATGCTAGTCAGACGTGATGAACACCTGAGTAAGTTCATAGAAGAACTACATGTGAAAAAACACACGAATAAAAGGGAAAAAAGCCCTACATGGAAACAATCCCAATAGGGATCATACAGATGAAGAGGGTGACCTGCAACCGCAAAGGGGAATGGATCCCCCTGAAGAAATACCTAGAGCTTGGAAACAAACTCAGGCAGACAACGATCATTATGATTGGGGAGTGACACATAAAGCACCATGAGACAGAGTGAGGGATAGACACCTCTTTGAAATTGTCACTGGACAAATTCAATCGGATGATGAACTCACTGAAATTAGCATTGTGGAAACACAAGACGTGCTTGCAGAGCAAGCAGATTGTTGGGCTGAAGCCAAATGAAAGGTGGCCAGAAGGCATCACTGCACTCTAGAATTGAGTGTAGAACTGGTGGAACAAGCAGTTGCTGCACAATATCATCAGGTTGATGGACCTGAAGTAGATGAAGCAGTATGCGCCGCTTGGATAGCGCATAACAAATACAACTTGTATGCACAAGTTTCAAATGCCAAATTAGCCAGTGATACATGTGCAATTCTGACAGTTACTAGAGGAATGTGTCAGCTCCAGCCGGACCTGACACAGATGCCCCTCAGCAAGCCCTGAGTATATGGGGCATACCAGAGAGGTACCAATCAGTACCAATCATGGAAGTTAGTTGTCAGCCGACTAACTTTAATGACCATCCCGACCATATGGATGGGATAGCAATGATGGTGTGCAACGTGCTCCATGAGAATCAACATGTGAGTGCCGATAAATCTGCCTTTGCAAAGGCAGGAATAAAATCACCTCACCCTGAGCCATATGGGGGAAGTGCTGATCTCTAAGAGTTTGAGACTTTCATCGCAGGAATACTGCGATGATTAAGCATGAATAATCTGCTCAGGCCATCTGAGACTAAAGCTCAGATAGGATACATAGGCACTTGCCTTAAAGACGAGGCATCCGAGTGGTACACTCAGACAGTAGAACACTGGGATCAAGAGATCTGAGACTGGACCCTTGAGTCCGTGGTCGCTGCTTTGCAGCAGTGATTCCTACACACTTTGATGCACAGACAAGCGTCAAACAAATTTGACTCCCTAGAGCAAGGAAGTCGTACTGTGGATGAAATCCTCAGTGATATTCTGAAATACTCGGCACGCATGATAATGCTGCCAGATAAGTATTCCATGGATAAGTGATTCTTAGCTGTGCTAAGAACATCTTTGAGGATAGAAGTCCTCAAATGGGGGTACACCCAGAGACTCACTCCTTAGAGGAGTTTTCACATGAGGCTTGAGTAATTGAGTCAGTGTCCCGTTATGACTACGGTATGTGAGTGAGTACTACCGCTACTAGTGGTAGTACAACAATAAAGAAGAGTCAGGCTATAAAAAAGCCTGAACAGGCTGTGAAGTTGCAGCCTAGTATGAGTAGAGTGCAGCCGGGTAAACTGGCATACAAGCCATGAGCTGCACCCATGGTACCAGTAGCCACTGCTGGAAATCGAGCAGTGGCAAATAATGCCCCGAGACAGGGTGCAGCTGGAATAGGGAAAGCACATACATCAGACGTACACTGCTACAAATGTGGCCAAACAGGCCACATAAAGCCTAATTGTCCCAAATTACGGGACAAGCCACGTGCTGCAGGTGCATGCATAGAAGAAGACCTTGGAGATGAGGTAGAACAAGAGAACTTGGAGCCACTAGATGGCCCAAATCACTTGGAAGAGGAGGATGTACCTCCTGATGAAGAGTGCCCCAACCAAATGGTCAGAGACTGGCAAATGGAACCAACAGAGAAGTTCCAATGGTCAGATGATGAGTCCAATGACAATTGGACTGAGTATTGTGCCAGCGTGATACATGCCACAGGATACTGTGGCAGATGCAGCATATATGCTGTGCTAACACAAAATGAGAGTGCAAACTCTCATGATCAACCCATCCAACTAGCCACAGGCTGTATAATAGATAAAATGGCCGAGCTGGTCTACAACCATAGGGCTTGGCACAAAGATCAGACATGGCCTAAATGACCATGTGAAGAAAACCAGACTATCTCTGGTTATGTTGAGGTTGGAGGCACACAAGCCCACTGTATGTTAGACAGTGGGTGTGAAGGTGTGATGATAACACCTGATTTCACACATGCCATCAAGATGAAGACATTTGAACTTGAACGTCCCATAGGCTTACAGCTAGCCTGCATCGGTAGTAAATCTACCATAAACTATGGCGTCAGAGACACCATAAGATTTGGATCGAAAACCATTGAGGAATACTTCGACGTAGCTAACATCAATTATTACGATGTTATACTGGGAACTCCCCTGCTGATAAGGATGAGATTAGTCCTGGATTTTAATGGTCCAGGACAAATAGTAATGGGGAATGAGAAAATCCCCAATGGAATAAACACATTTGGTAACAAACACAAAGCGGAAGCTGAAAGGCCTCCTCCTAAGCCGCATATAACTGCTGCTATAATGAATAAAACTCACAATTGAAGTGAGAAGGGTGAGCCACCAACGAGTGACTCACCTATAGGTTTGCTGTGAATAGGCGAGAGGGGGAGGGAGTAGAAGAATCCAAGGATGGGCAGGTGCATACTAAGGGGTGCATGCACCACTTAATGGCTGCTAAAGCTAAACAGGGGATATTAACCCCTGCTGATTTTCCAAGACTGTGAGAGCATTGGAAAATAGAGTTTGCCAATATGTTTGGCGAAGTACCTCTACGGTTGCCACTGTGGAGAGACATAAATCATGAGATAAATCTCATAGACAATCACAAGCGAATAAATTATCGCTTGCCTAAGTGCCCAGATGCACTTAAAGAAGAACTTGTTCAGAAGATTGAATGATACACCACTGCAGGGTGGTGGGAATGGGCATCCGCTAAACAAGCAATACCCATGCTAAGTATTCCAAAGAAAAGTGGGAAACTTCAAACTGTGTTTGATTTTCGTTTGCAAAACAATAACACAGAGAAGGACATCACACCCTTCCCTGATCAGGACACAATATGGCACGACATAGCGTGTGCCAAATACAGATCCAAGCTGGATATGTCAGAAGTGTATGAGCAAATCATAAAAGACATGGACATCTGGAAGATGGCCTTTGCAACAATATTTGGCACATTTGTGAGCTGAGTAATGATGATGGGGGACTGTAATACCCCCTCAACATTTCAATGTCTAATGATGTTTATCTGTTTCAACTTTATAGGTCATTTCATCCATGTGTATCTGGACGATATATTCATATTCTCGAATTCAATCGAGGAGCATGAACAACACCTAAGAAAGGTGTTTGAGAAACTGAGGGAGGTACAGCTGTACCTCTTGCCATCCAAGTCAGACCTCTACTCTGAAAGAGTAGACTGTCTTGGCCATATAATTGACGACAAAGGCATACATGCTGATGCCAACAAAATGGCCAAGATATGTGAGTGGTGACACCCTCGGTCATACGTTGAAGTACAATGTTTCTTAGGATTGGTGCAATACTTAGCACCATATATACTGGATGTAACGGCATATACAACACCCCTTTTGGGCTGTGCCCAAAATAACAGGACGTTCGTCTGGATGCCCTTATTAGACAAATGCTTTGAGTTGATCAAAGCATTAGCTTGCAAGGCTCTGATATTGAAGCCTATAGACATAAACAACCCAGAGACAATCTGGGTTATATGTGATGGCTCCAAGACAGGAGTCAGCATGGTATACAGACAAGGTCCCAACTGGGAAACCTGTAGACCTGCTGGCTTCTTGTCTAAGAAGTTTACATTGGTGCAGCATAGCTACCAAACACATGAGCATGAAACAATAGCTGTGCTTGAAGCTCTCATGAAATGGGAGGATAAACTACTAGGACAGAAATTCATCCTAGTTACAGACCATAAAGGTCTTGAATACTTAAAGACCCAGCCGCATTTGTCACCAAGACAAGTGCGTTGGTGGGAGTTTCTCTCCTGCTTTACTTATACTACACTCCATGTAGATGGAGTAAAGAATAAAGTAGCGGATTGCTTATCCCGCTTTTTTGAGTTTGATGTGCCAGAAGATGCATGTCCTGATCATGTATATGTCCAGGCTGATGCCAGACTAGACCCAGATGGGGAATTATTACCTGTCTAACACTTTGTTGAAATACGAGCGGCTGCTGCATGCAAGTCTGCTCGAATACAACAAAGGCAAGAGGATAGAATCCTCAAAGCCAACAAACTCAATGAGGAAGTTGAACTTCCTCAAAATTCACCCAGAATACTGGACAAAAATGAAATTGAAGATGTCATTGTCCTGGAATCCGGTCCAGAGGGAAAATCACTGCGTGAACACATAGAGAATGAGATTGACTTAGCCACGCTTGTTTGCAATGGCTATGAGAAAGATGCAACCTTTAGAAAGATCTTAGCAAATCCTGAAGTGCATCCTCACTTTGGGATTAAAGATGGTTTAATTTGGACCAAGAATAGGTCCAAAAGAAGCATGGTATGCTTACCCCGTGAAGCCTTCCTGAGGGGGAGGAGGCTAGTCGAGGTCATAATAGACCACGCTCACCAAGCCATTGACCATTTTAGCCAATTTAAAATGGCTAATTATGTTGGCCGTTACTACTGGTGGGCCAACAATGACAAAGGATATACAATCCTTTTGCGACACATGTGGACCTTGTCAGCAGAACAAGGTCAGTAACCAGCAGCCCAGAGGGCTGCTGCACGCATTACCAGTGCCTGAAAGGCCCTGGCAATCCATAGGAATGGACTTTATGGGCCCACTCCCAAAGTTGAAGGAATTCGACTATCTGCTCATGATAATTGACAGACTCACATCACAGGTACATTTGATACCCATGACAGTTAAAGTCACTGCATGGCAGGTCACATGGTTATACCTATGAGAAGTTGTGCAACTTCATGGGACAGCAGAGTCAATCAAATCAGATTGAGACTCAAAATATTTTGGAAGGAACTACAACGCCTGATGGGGACTAAGCTCCTCATGTCTACATCCTTCCATCCAGAAATGGATGGAGCAACAGAACGAGCGAATTGTTCTATAGATCAGATATTGCAAACAGTAGTTCGCAATGACCAAAAGGATTGGGCAGAAAAGTGCCCAATGGTAAAATTTGCATTGAACAGTAGCGTCAATGCATCTACGGGATTTGCACCATTCAAATTGAACAGTGGATATCTGCCCAGAATTGGACAGACGTTAGAAGTTAACACCACTTATAGAGGTGTTAAGCAATTCACACAGCAAGCACTATGGAACCTAATGGAAGCGCATGGCACTATCATTGAAAGTCATGTGTCGCAGACACACTATGCTAACCAAAAGCAAAGAACAGGCAGCATATATGCACCTGGAGACTTAGTTTATCTATCAACTAAGAACTTATCCTTGCCCAAAGGGAGGGCAAGGGAGCTTATGCCCAAATTCATTGGGCCATACAAAGTAATAGACGTACATAATGAAACATCTAACATAAAGCTCGAGTTACCACCTGAGCTTAGTGCATGTAGGATTACTCCTATGTTTCATATGGCATTAATATGGCTGTATACAGCAAACAACAATGAGTTGTTCCCCAAGTGAGACACGAAGTCATTATATGACTTTGGACAAACTGACGAACAAGAATGGTTCATTGATGAAATACTCACCCACACATTGGTGTTTTCATTATTTAAACACAGTTTAAACTTTGATCTAAATGTCATATTTTTACAACAAGTTCAGATAGACATTAAAAATGCCACTAAACTTGAAGTGTTTTAGGCATATTAAACCACAATCTGAAGTAGAAGTTTGAACCCAAATTTTGACTGCTGTTTAAACCTTGACTAAATTTTAAATTTTGCCTGTGTTTGAATGAGATGTTGAACTTCAAATACTTGCTAGAATTTTATCTTACATTTAAACTTCATATATATCTGGAATTCAAATGTGTATCTAAACTTGAAGTATCCTCAAACATTTTGACTGCAACAATATTTGAAATTTAACACCAATTAGAATCAGTTCTCAAAATTGAAGAAAAAACTTGAAGTTTTATATTTGATTATAATTAATTGCCCACTTCTCACCCAATTGTCACCCTTTCATCGCCCACTCATCATGTGATCATTGCATGATGGGGCACTGCTGTCCCCACTTATGTAAGTATTGTACAAGAAATATTCCTAAACTAAAAATTGAAAAAGGTATCAGGGTGATGTTAGTGCCCCATCACGACAATGTAGCGAATGTTTGACTTACATAAACAGTTGCATTGTACCAACAATGAGGCACATGATCAACCCAAAGCAGTTGCGCGATGATCGCACAATGAGTGGGCGATGAAAGGGCGACAATTGGGTGAGGAGTGGGCAATTAATTATAATCAAATATAAAACTTCAAGTTTTTTCTTCAATTTTGAGAACTGATTCTAATTGGTGTTAAATTTCAAATATTGTTGCAGTCAAAATGTTTGAGGATACTTCAAGTTTAGATACACATTTGAATTCCAGATATATATGAAGTTTAAATGTAAGATAAAATTCTAGCAAGTATTTGAAGTTCAACATCTCATTCAAACACAGGCAAAATTTAAAATTTAGTCAAGGTTTAAACAGCAGTCAAAATTTGGGTTCAAACTTCTACTTCAGATTGTGGTTTAATATGCCTAAAACACTTCAAATTTAGTGGCATTTTTAATGTCTATCTGAATTTGTTGTAAAAATATAGTCATGGTACTGACACTATTGGCGTCAGACTTCATCATCTCCCGCAGTGACTGTTGGGTCACTGCTTTGAGCACTTCTTGCTCATTATAAGTTTTTTTTGATCTGTGAATTCGTTCGTGGATATTTTCTCTATTGCAAGCCTCTAGCTCACAATCTGTCTCTTCCTCAGTACGCCAGCGCATACTGACGCTGTCTTGCTCTATTGTGACACTAGGTTCTCGAGGACCACTTCTAGTGCTCGGCCCAGACGGAGGTGGCATCCTCTGTCTGTCTCACTCCCCACGAGCCTTTTCTGCCTCACGGTCTACTTCACAATCCCTATTGGGATTGTTGCCATGCTCGGGGGCCTTTCCTCGCAAAGGTCCCTGTACTTCCTCCTCCAAGGACTGTATTAACAGTTCCATGCTGTCTCCTAATGCTTGGAGTTGGTTTGTGGCTTCATCCGCTGCACGAGCTGCCTCAGCCGCTCGTTGGCTCACTTCCCACGTAGTGCCTATGTTTTTACGGCTCTCTTTGAGGGCCGTAATCATCCAGGCAATATGTCTGGTTGTACATTCATATCGCCGGGTTTCTTCATCCTGGCGCGCCGACCCCTGCTCTATCATCCCTGTTTGGGATGGTGAACTTCGTGATCTGCGATGTTCTTGGAAATGTGGGAGCTGTGACATTTGCAACCCCAGCGAGTTGTCCGTGTCGCTTGTCGTCAGCTCTCTCGACTCATTGAGAGACGATCGTAACTTCAACCTAGTTGAAGTTCTCTTCTTTCTCTTAACAGACGATATCTCGTCCGTTTCTGATTCCTCCGGTGCAGATCTTCTTGGATCCACCGATAGTCGGAAGCTATGGGCGTCGTAGTATTACGAGGACTAGTTACCCTCGTCGGCGTTCCCGTTTGCCTGTCCACGTCGTGGGCAGACTCAGTTCTCCTGTCTGGGCCCTTGGTTGTGGCTCCAGACGTATCTGGATCCTCTCCGGATCTAGACGTTTGGCTTCGATTCCTTATCGACGCCATAGATCTATGATCTATCAGCCACACTGTGGTGTTCTTCTATTGAATTTAGAAGAATAAACAGTAAATGTCTGTTTACTGTGTCCAAGGATTCCGGTGAGTGTTAAACTCGTCGGTTTTTTGTGTAACAAAAGATCGGTTGATCTTTTTCTTTATCACAGTGCTGCCAAAAGTATTGGCAGTCAAAAAAGTGTAAGAAACTTAATATTGTTCACATGAACAGACTGAGCCAATATGTTATTGGTGTCTGCAACTGGTGTGGTTACAAGTAAAAAAGTATTGCTTATCTAATCTACTTGTGGACAACTGTATAGTTGTCCACTATCTACAGGCGCCCCTTGTGGGTGGCTTATATAATACAACCCCATAAGTCACTCTGGTGACTTATATGTCCTAACTAGTAGCATATATGCTACTGTAAGAATCTACATTCTTACACAGGGGCTACTGTCCAACCTCCCAGTGACAACACCCCCTCCGAGGTCACCCAAAACATGGGAGTGGCAGCCATGGCACCCATGACTCAAACGACACCCTTCCCCTCAGCTACTGTAGTGCCAGACCTGGGGAACATGCTCCTGGTTTGCCTCAGGCAGATGCAGATGCAGATGTTCCGAAATCTGCAGCAAGAGTTTGGTGGCTCCCTAGGGCTTCCAAGTCAGATGGCTGGCACTGTCACCGGCCGCCCCATTGCATCATACGATCTCTCTGACGTAATTGTAGACGAGAACAATGAGTACCCATCAATCAACACTTTCTTTGAGGAGCTCAAGTTCAAGTACCCTTGGCACAACTTCGGCATTCTATTGCAAAGGTTGACTGATAGCAGAATGAGGACCATTGATGAATTTACCTTGTGGTCAGAAGATGAGTTGGTGGGCACTTTCAGGTTGTCTGCAGGAGAGGCACAATGGGTGTTGAAACAAGTAAAAATTGCACTCAAGACAGTACTAGAAGCATGAGTTTCGTTCTTAGACAGACAGGCATGAATAAAGCAAGGCGGGTATGGGTATACAATGCCAAGAGGTGTCAAAGTGTGCATGTATATACAAAAAAATACAACTATGAACAGTAGTCACGGCTGCATTAAAAAACCCTGGTGAGGGAAAGGCCTGACTGCATGTGAGCTACAAAAGAAGCAAGCAACAAAGTAAGACACCAAAAAATTGCAGGGAGAGGAGGGTGGGCAAGCAAAAAACTATATGAATGACTGCGGAAGGTTAGAAGCAGCACAGCAGCGACTCAGCAAGAAAAGACAGACCTGCGGGTCAGGGAAGTGAGGCAAAAGCGTAAAGGGAAAAAGGAACTAGAACCTTGTGAATAAAAAACAGAAACGAGGGTCCAACCCAGGGCAGCGACCAATGACCATGGTGATCATCATCAAGGGGAAATTTTTCTTATTTTTTTTTGGCAATAGGTTTTATCATAGATAACAATGTGCCTTAGTGGATTTTCTAGTCCTGAGCAATAGACTATTTTTATTTATCTATCAGGCATCTGTTTACACTGTAGATATAATAAAAAACATTCATTGCCATGTGCTACAGTATCAAGGTAAACAGACATTCTAGCACAGGTGTACAAACAAAAAGATCATATGTAATTAGAGTGACGAAACCAACCCTGAGCATGTTGTGGCGCAACAGTAGCCAACGTGTTTGAAATGAATGCCATGATGGCGGTCTCATTTTTCGAATCCAAAACTTCATGGAATTGTGTACCATATCTGCAGAGCACAGATTTCATGTACGAGAAGCATTCTTCGATCAGGTTGAAGTCCGGAGAGTAGGGTGGTAGATACATGAGCTTCACCCCTGAAAGACATCATAAATCAAAATGAAAGAATAAAGCAATAAAAATACACTTGCCTTTCTGCACACAACTCTGCTACACCTTCAATGTGGTGAATCGAGCAGTTATCCATCACAAGGATGCTGTTTTTTTGCGGATAGGGGTTCATCACTCTGAGAAGGTCAACTAAATAGTCTTGGAACGAGTTGCTGTTGAAAGAACCGCGCACGACATGGCTGTAAATGATGCCATCGAGTGACATCGCAGGCAAAACAGAATATCTAGAGGAGAAAAATTGATGAATATTCAGCAATTGGTATCATTTATTTACCGATCTCCTTGCTGGAAATAGCTGTTCATCCACGCTCTCTGACCCTTTGGTGCACGGCCCATGGACTGGTAAGACGTCAATGTGTTGACGGCACTCTCGTCCATGAAAACCAAACGGTCGATGGGTTCGTCACTGATCTCAAAAAGGAAGGCCATTCTACGTGTCTTGCAATGCTCAAGAGCAACCTTGGAGAGCTATTGTATACGTAAGTAGACTGACAGATGTTCAAACATACAAAGTAAACCTTTTTTGTTGTAATTCCAAGTAGCTTGAGGCTGTGGTGTACTGTGGATAAAGAAATTGAAAGTCCAAGCTTATCCATGAGTTCTAAGGTGATTTCGTCTAGATACATGTCTGGTTTATGCTCAAGGATTTTTAGCATGTACTGCAGAATTCATGAGTCTCTATTACATTATGAAGGAGGATCATTACAAGGGGAAACTCACATCGCAGGCAGTGAGATTCAAAAGATGTCCTCATCCAAGTTTCTGATAAGATTTTGGATCTTGATTGACCTCTCTGAGTTCATTGTAGAGTTGTAGTGTCCTCTGAACAACGCGAAGGGACATATCTAGGCTGAGGGAGATCTCGGCAGGCTTCATGTTCAGCTTTTGATGTTGGTAGATGACACGTTCTTTGAGATCACGGGAGTAGTGGCAGCAGGTTGCTGTGTCCTGTGAAGGCTCAGGTTCTTCTAGGGAATCATAATCGATGTTGTCGTCTTTAGTGTCCATAGCAAGCATGTGGCAAGAGAACGTGTGGCTCAACGAAACTCAGAGCTTCGAAACTCCGAGTCTCCGAGACCCAAATTGCAACTCAGTGGAAACATAGGAGATCCCAAATCAGTAATATACTACCATATCAAGCCCCCTTTGTGTGATGCGAGAAGTTGGTACGAAATTCTGTACAAAACCAAGATATTCAAACCAGGAGTTCCCTGACTGAGTGGCTGCAGGTTGTGGAGGGCATGTAACCCACGCAAGTGGTTCTGGGAGCCTGAAATAAGTTGTATTAACTACATAGATATATATAAATGTATATTAAATAGTCTAACAATCCCAAGGTGATCACAAGCGGATGACATTTAGATTAAAGTTTAAACTGTGTTTAAATAATGAAAACACCGGTGTGCCATAGATGGATGAGTGGCAAAGAAATAGAGTTCCAAGCTTGTTGGACTCTGGGAGATGTCACATGGGAGCCCCTTGCTGAATGCAAGGAGCTAGAAGCTCTAGATGAATATCTAGAGCTGCGAGGTGTAAAACAACCTCACGAGTTACCCAGACACCTGTAGCATGTCTGGTCACATGACTCAATTTGAGTCCCGCCTGCGGCCAAAAAAGAGTAACACCATGGGTGCTACTTTTTTCACTGTCCCACTAACCACAGTGGGACATGAGTAACTTGAACCCCAACATTCATATGAGTGAAGCGCATAACAAGCCTGCTGAAAAGCAGGCTAACGCACCACTATCGGACACTGCTCGATTACTCGCTGAATATTGGCGCAAAACCAAGTGGCAGATTCATAGTCTACCACACGCCATCATTCTGTCGCACAAACACAACTGTGGGCCATGCGAGGCTCATGTAACACATGTACTCGCTGCCATGCAGGCTGGCAAGATGCACTTCAGTAAAGATGAAGTGCGGGATGCCATTTATGAGGCATACCCCGACCTTTCACATCATTTTAATGACAAAATAGACGAGCTGAAGGAAAAGCTCGCATACTGTGAAAAATGGTATAATGACGTGCACCATGAATTAGACGTGGCACAAGAAAAAATCCACAATCGCAAATCACGTTTAAATGAGATGCAAGCGCAACTCAAAGAACAGTCCATGCAGCTAGCTGAGCTGCGCAAGAAGGGTCCTCAGACCCTTCCCCAGACAGTGACACAGCCATCTGCCTTGTCACAGCTGGCTGTAGACATACAGCTGCAAGGAGACGGCGGTGAGCTGTCTTGATCACCGCCTCCCAGGTTGCCCTCACAGGTGCACTTAATAGCAGGGACAGACATCCCTATCTGGCCTGTTGAATAGCCAGGGATGCCCCCACCCCCACCAGGTCATGCATACACGATTGACCTGAAAACGGGTGCGCCAGTACTTTATAAAGTACCACCTTTCAAGCTGTGGGACAACACGTCCACAGATGATGACAGTAATGTCATCCACATGACTCCTTCAAAGGAGCCATCCAAGCGTGCACTTAAGAAGTGCAAGCTACAAAACAAGGTTGCTCCTGCCATGGGTGACCCTCCATACTTGCAGACGGGGATGACTCCCCATCCACTCTGCAAGGTGCCCACACCCTGCATGTGCACCAAAAGTGCATGGTATGACACATGCAATATCAATCGCCCTCTGCTATTGAACGAGTACAAGATGGGAGTGATAATCCCATATCCTGAGCGTACTCCCACTCAAAAGAGGGCTGTGGCTTGTATTAAAAAGAACCACAAGGAAAACACCCAGGTGGAATGCTTTGCCATCCGTCACTGTGCAGCCGCATGGTTATATTTACGAGAAGTTGTATGACTTCACGGGACGGCAGAATTGATCATATCAGATCGAGACTCAAAGTTCACTTCCATATTTTGGAAGGAACTACACTGACTAATGTGGACTAAGCTCCTCATGTCTACATCTTTCCACCTGGAAACAGATGGAGCAACAGAAGGTGTGAATCATTCTATAGGTCAAATATTGCAAACAGTAGTTTGCAATGACCAAAAGGATTGGGCATAAAAGTGCCCAATGGTCGAATTCGCATTGAACAGCAGCATCAATGCATTGATGGGATTTGCACCATTCAAACTGAATGGTGGATATCTGCCCAGAATTGGACAGATGCTAGAACTTAACACCACATATAGGTGTTAAACAATTCGCACAGCAAGTGCTGTGGAATCTAATGGAAGTGCATGACACTATCATTGAAATTCATGTGTCACAGACACACTATGCGAACCAAAAGCGAAGAACAGGCAGCATATATGCACCTGGAGATTTAGTTTACTTATCAACTAAGAACTTATCATTGCCCAAAGAGAGGGAAAGGAAACTAATGTCCAAGTTCATTGGGCCATACAAAATAATAGACATGCATAATGAAATGTCTAACATAAAGCTTGAGTTACCACCCGTGCACGTAGGATTACTCCTATGTTTCATATAGCATTAATACGGTCATATACAGCAAACAACAATGAGTTGTTCCCCAAGCAAGACATGAAGTCATTTTATGACTTTGGACAAACCAACAAGCAAGAATGGTTTGTCAATGAAATACTCACCCATAGATGGACGAATGATAAAGAAATAGAGTTCCAAGTTCGCTGGACTTTGGGAGATGTGATGTGGGACCCCCTTGATCAATGCAAGGAGCTAGAAGCTCTAGATGAGTACTAGAGCTGCGAGGTGTGAAACGACCTTGCAAGCTACCCAGACATGTTTAACATGTCTGGTCACGTGACCCAATTTGAGTCCGGCCTGCGGCCAAAAAAAAAAGAGTAATGCCGTGGGTGCTACTTTTATTCACCTGTCCACTACCACAGTGGGACACGAGTGGAATGAATCCCAATGCTCAGATGAGCAACACAAACAATGAGCCTGCTGAAAAGCAGGCTACTGTACCACTACCGGGCATGGCCCAATTGATTGCTGAATATCGGCATAAAACTGAGTGGCAGATCCACAGTCTGCCACATGCTGTTATTCTGTCACATAAACATGACTGTGGGCCATGCGAGGCCCAGGTAACACACGTCCTCACTGCCATGCAAGCTGGCGAAATGAACGTCAGCAAGGATGAAGTGCGGGAGGCCATATATGAGGCCTACCCTGACTTGACACGTCATTTTAGTGATGAAATTGACAAGCTAAAAGAAAAGCTCACATACCATGAAAAACGGTATAATGATGTGCATCACGAACTAGATGCGGCCCAGGAGAAAATATGCAATTGTGAATTGCATTTAGACAAGATGCAATCGCAACTCGAAGAGCAAGCCATGCAGCTAACTGAGCTGCACAAGAAGGGCCATCAGACCCTTCCCCAGATGGCGGCACAGCTGTCTACTTCATCCCAACTGGCTGTAGACATACAGCCACAAGGAGATGGCAGTGAGCCATTGCGATCACCACCTCCCACTTTGCCCTCATGGGCACACCTCATAACGGGGACAGATATCCCAATATGGCCCATTCAGAAGCCAGGGATGCCCCTGCCCCTGCCAGGTCATGCATACACCAGTGACCTGATAACAGGTGCACCGGTACTTTATAAAGTACCGCCATTCAAACCGTGAAACCGCATGTCCACAGACGACGACAATGATGTCGTCCACATGACTCCTTCGAAGGAGCCATCCAAGCATGTGCTGAAAAAGCACAAGCTACAGAATGAGATCGCCCCTGCCATGGGTGATCCGCCATATTCACAGACAGGGATGATTCCCTGTCCAATTGGCGAGGCACCTGCACCCCACGCACACACTAGGAGTGCATGGTACAACACATGCACTATCGATAGCCCTCTGTTATTGAACAAATACGAAACAGGAGTGTTAATCCCATATCCTGAGCATACTCCCGCTCAGAAGAGGGCTGTGGCTCACATTAAAAAGAGCCACAAAGAAAGCACCTGGGTGGAATGCTTTGCAGTCCACCCTGACACTCCTGCTGACTTGAAGTCAGCATTAATGCTCTGGATTTATAATCCAGAAGGACTCCCTGCTGCAATCAGGGAAGATACAGACATGTCACTCAACCTGAGCGACGTTGATGTCTGGGTGTGGATCAACAAGATCACACCCTAGACAGACAGCATTGTTTTCAGGACAATGCTAGAGGCTATATTTTCCCAGAAGGGAAAATGGGAGAGTCTTGTAGGAGCTCAGTGGTGCATGCCACAAGGGAATGGGGATCTAAGATCCTCTGCACCAAACAAGTTTGGCTGGGGTGGTGATGCTCAGTCCACCAGCGAGAAAGACATTGTGCTGTGGCTGGGCCACCATGGGGGAGTTGACCCTGTCCGCGCCATGGACTTGCTCGAACCCTACTACGAGAGGGTGAGCTCCAAATTTCACTACAGCAAAGCAGTGCAATCGGCACAACAACATGCTGCAGAACGCAAGGCATTCAGCCTTGCTAACGTACCTGACCCAAAAGAGAAAGGTAAAGCTATTGAGGGGGCTACCTCCTCCGTGCCGCTACGCATGCGCATTGACTATAGCGATATAGTCACCGACACAGTGCCTACAGGCGCTGCAGCTGCTCTGTTGGTTGGGAGTAGTTTCACGGCTGCTAGTACTAGTATTAGCATGACCAGTAACAAAGATCTTGGAGTGGATACTTCCGAAATCTATGAGGATGTAAATCCTCTAGATGTAGAGATGAATCCCCTATCTCCTGCTGCTGGTAATGGATAAGATATCCATTTATAATGATGTCTCAGACATTGTCAGCCTCCCTGTGGCTGTGGCCTGAGGGGGAGGGTGTAAGGGAATTATAATTCCCTTAATATATATCTATCATTAATAGTAGTATATACAAGTATATAAAGAGTATTATAGATGCATAGGCTATGTCTATGCTATAGTTGTGTACATATGTGTCCACAACTGTAATAGTTGTAGCGTGGGAAGAACCTTAGGTTCAGAACCACTTATATTGTAACCACCACACACCGCTTTATAGAACTGTTTGGAACGGTTCTTTTGAGCTCGTGTGATAACCACATTTAAGTGTAAAAACCCTTACAATCTGCTGGCAACATCAAAAGATGACCACCAATGGTGACAGTAGATCCCAATCACAATTTTCTGACCCAGAAAACCATACAGATAATCCTCAGAAATGGTTGAGTATGCCAATGATTTATCTGGATGGGAAAACTGTGTGAAAACAGAATGTTTGCCAATGATTTTCTGATCCCAGGAAATTTTAATAAGATCACTCAGAATAACTTAAGATATTGTGAGGAAAAACATGGGAAAACATGGGCAAAAGAGTTTTCTCAGGAATATTCTCAATTTATTCTGAGTGATCTTATTAAAATTTCCTGGGATCAGAAAATCATTGGCAAACATTCTGTTTTCGCACAGTTTTCCCATCCAAATAAATCATTGGCATACTCAACCATTTCTGAAGATTATCTGTATGGTTTTCTGGGTCAGAAAATTTTGGCATGCCTCCAGTGAATGAATGTAGCAAAATATTTTATTTGTTATTAGCTAAAGTAATTAAAATAGTGGGTGTGTAAAGATTCACCTCTTAGAAGGGCCCACAAGTGAACAGAATCTCTCTCTATTGCAGATGAGCAAATAGCAAGACAATTGTGCACTGTAGTGGTAGATAAAAGAGGATAATGCTTATGTAACTAACTACAACAGTCCATCTACAGGCAAATGCCCCCCAGGGCCCTGAATGCCTATAGATCCACATTCTCACATCTTTCCCAACAGACCAACATAGAAAGCAGGACAAAACATCAACTGATAGAAGAGAAAAGAGGGGAACATGGAAAAGGAGAGTGAGAATGAAATAATAGAGAGGTTCTGGGAGATAATGGAGGAATGGGAGAAGTGGGGAAGAATAGATAGAAAGGAGAGAGAATAGAGAAGTGTAGAACCATGGAAATGGGGTTCCCCTTACATCAACCAATGAACCCAATAACACAATTTCATTTGTTTGATACAGTTGTTGTCCAATGCCCTGGTGTCAGATTCCATTGTGTTACCCTCTTTGAGTCATTGTTTGTACGCAACAATGGATCCTAACAGGTACAAAACATGGCACAGTATAGTGCCCACGAAGCCTGGACTTCACCTGTCTGGGATTCATATCATAGTCTCCATCCTCTCTATAGCACTGTTCCGCCTATCCAGCATGTCTGGTCATCAGCATATCATACGGATAACGATTATGAGATAAGGTTATTTGGAAAGATGCAACAAGGAAACATAGGGAGCGGGACACAAAACAACTACACTGCCGGGTCTAGTACAAGCCGGCGCACGGAAAGAATTAGGTTTGAACCGAGCTAGATGGCCTGCCTTGCCGAGGATGCGGCGAACAGTGCAGAGCGGGAGACCGGAGGCATGGCGACAGGATAGTTCCTCCATACAACTTGAAGGGTCCGACCAAGATGTAGATATCAAAATCTTAATCCTCAAATGCATGATTTTCTCCATCTTCATTTGAAGCTGCAGATTCCCAATCTCCATCCACTAGTTCCCCTTCATCTACCCCCCTTGCATCCTTTCCCTCAGCCTCCTGCATCTGCCACATGTCTGCCAAAAAACCGGGAGTTGATGCTTCTTTTAGTCCCTTGTCTTCCCGTATTTTAATGAATCGAGGAAACCGAAGGCTAAGCCCTCTGTTCCCTGGCACTAACCCGAAGGCGGCCGTCGACACTGGACTAGAGGTGACGCTGCAAATTCCATATGTATGATAAATGAAATAAAAGCGCAAAAAAGACCCACTCGGCTCCTCGGACTTCCCAGACTTCGCTGGGCTTGAAATAAACGGAGGGTTTGAAGCCTGAACAAAACCTTCAGTGTGAGAAAAAAAACTACCCTCACTATAATACCCACCACCTGCATTACAATTCCATAATGAAGTGCTCGAGCACGTGTCGGAATCCTCGGCATATCGCTCCCTCATTTCCTGTAGGTGAACTTAAATAAACATCTGTTAGCAACAGAAACGACAAATGTGTCATACTTTGTAGAACGCATCCGAAAACCCTAAATGAATGTGTAAGTTAATGAAAAATCCAAGAGATATGCAAGCAAAATAATTTTCACCAGACATGCATTTACAAACAGCCACATATTCCCCTCTCGTGTCATCCCATAGCGAGAGCAAAACGGGGCTCCACCAATTTGCCTTTCGGCCATTCCCATGCCACGCACCTATGTTATCCAAAACTTGAAAGCATGAAAGAGACAGGGATCACCGACACTCACCTATAGGCACAAGATCCAGGCTATCACCTAGACCAGTGACGTAGTCTTTCTTTAATTTTAGCCACGCAGAGGTACGTTTATCTCACAACAAAGAAGGAAAGTAAGATATCTGAAGTACCATAAAAGTCCAATAATCCATCATACCAGGTTCATACGAGGCAGGAAGCGGCTTTCCTTGTGTCCTCGCATTATGCGATATGGCATCATTCTCATTCACCTCACCGTGTTCGAGGAGCTTTGGGGCAGATTTCAACAGGCTTTAAACAGGAAACGTGAAAATGCATCGTGCCTTAATCATTAAGCCTTCTGCGCGCCCCATTATGGCCCTTTGCCAGAATTCTTCTACTGCTGCACGACCTTCTTCACTGTCACAGCTCTGAACATGGGCAAAACGGGCAATGGTCAGTTTTTCGGGGGTGATAGGAGGAAAAAAGTCGCGAAGGAGCCCGCGCCGCTCGCGGAACGGTCTTTCTAATAAGACCTGATGATAGACGCAGCTTTTCGGTACGAATTGTATGACGCAATTAAGCACACTCACAACTCCGTTAAGGTACATAAGATCATAGACGAACATGGAAACCGCTACCTTGATGTCTTCAATGCGAACATCTTTTCGCGCCCTTTGCGAAAGATCTTGGAACGACTTCATTTCACCGCTCCGGGCATCGACAGCGACAATTTCTGCATCCATGATAAAGGAAGAGAGATCCGAGTGAGAGGCGAAGATCAGTTCCGTTAGGGCAATAACATCAGGATACTAGCAAGATAATATGCCTTCATGTTAGTAGAAAAACCAGTAATTCACGAACCTTATCGGTCATGTCTTCGAGGTGCCGAGAAAATATTTTTATGATCAAGCCGCCATCATTGCCTTGTGAGGCATGCAGCTGAGCCCTCTGTCCATCATATTTGAACTCTGCGGCAAAGGGCAGACCGTCTAGACGTTCATACACCTCATCTAAGGAGCGGGTGGGTGATCCTAACGTTGGATGAAGGGGTATTCCTGCGAAATTCAAAAAAGATATTAGTTAAAAGATATGGATAGATACCCACCCACAGCCAAAGGAACACGGTCAGCCAGCCCTCCTAACCCTACATCTAAGAGTGCTGCTGCTATATCGTCCAGGTTCGGATGTCGCACAAAACAGCGTTTTACGAGGGCCTCTGCATTTGTGAACATTTGCAGTATTTCATGACGCACGGGATCACAGGAATTGTTTTTCTTTATCTGTGCAATTGTTGGCTGGACATGTTGAAGTAATTCCGGGGAGGCATACATGATTGATTGTCCAGGCGATGGTCCAGCTGGAGTTAAGAAGACCATTGCACGTGCCAGAGCAGAAATGATTGTGTTTCTATGCACTTACTAGTACTGGGTTTGTCTGATTAAAGATAGTGTATATGTCTCACCTCACTGCCCCCACTCGAAGGTTCTGACAGAGTGTGCGAACCAGGTATCGACACTCCTCCCCTTTCGCGGACAGAAGCAGCTTCTCAACGATAGCTTGTTTAATCTTTGCCGCACCCTGGCCCCGAGCACGGGCGATCTTGAGTAGAGAGTTGTACACACCTAGTACAGAAAGAGCCTGATGAGGTATCAGGGTCTGCACCGAGGACTTCGCGGAGAAGGCAACATCCCCTGGGTCTCCCAAAGATTTGTAAAGTTTACTCAAGGCTCCAGGGGTTAGACCTGAGACTTGTTGAAGTGATTTGGATATTATAGACGGCCCCAAGCCGAGCTCTACAGGAAGATAGGGAGGTGATATGGAGTTCGACAGAAGGTAAAGCGACGGAGCAAGGGTTTGAGGGTGATACAGTGATATCAAGCGAAAGTAATTCGTCAATGTGTTTAGAATGGAAATTCGGGATCGAGTTTGTGACAGTGTAGAAAGAGCATGGACAAGGAAAGAATACGGGGTCGGAGTAGATGGAGGCCACGGATTACAATCGGTTTCAAAAATTAATGGATCCTGGGACAGATCCGGATAATTTGTCAAGACAGGTAATTGTGACTTCACATTGATAGGACGAGGGGAAGCCCGGCCAGGAATGAATTTTGTCTGTCTATTTGGCTTAGAACCTTGATTATGACAGGAATCCTTCGTCCATTTTACAGTTCTGAAATGTTCAGTGTCGTCTAATGCATCTTCCTCTAACTCTACCTCAATGACATTCTTCTGATTCCCGGCTCTGTCGGAATGAGGTCTACTCCACGACGCTTCTAAGCGTTTCATAGTCTCCAAATCAATTCCATCCTCCTGTGCAAGTTGTTGAGCCAACTCGCGGTCTTGTATCTCGGCTGCTGAGCTACTAGTGGCAGAGCTTGGGCTTCCATGATTGTTTGAACCTTCCGCGCCTTTTGCGGCCTTGGAGGCGAAAAAACTATGTAAGGTTGTCTGCCCTGTAGACATCTTGGCCTTCTTGTTTTTTGGTGGTGTAGAAGGATTAGCAGGAGTTGCCGTTCGTTTCGGAGCCATGATGGAAAGCCAAAGGTCCACGCGTATTACCTAATATACAATTACCCATTCAACAGAGGTTTGCGCGACTTGGGGCTGCGGCTTCAGTAAATAATTCTCCAACTGTATCCAAGTATTGGCAAAGACTGGGATGCGCCACGACGTGGAAAGCTTCATGCCCGGGCATTTAGTTGGCGTGAAAGTCACAACAAAGTCAATATAATTTGAAAGCGTCTCGTCTCGTGTCTTTGATTAATGGTTCGAAATGACTGTATGGAGTAGATACGGTCCGAGACACCCACATGGAAATTATCGCCTCAAAGGTTATGTACTTCACAATTGCACATCGAATGGGGGACCTTCAACCGTACGAATCCACTGCCACTTTCGATTCTTTGAAGCACTCTGTTCCTGAAATCGTGTGTTAGGAGCGCTGGAGACGCTCATATCGTTACAATACTCGTGGCATCTGAGTTAATGGGGGGTTTTGGATTGAGCCATCTACTCCACAGGTAGATACGAGCCTGCGGCGAACTCAGAAGGATGTCAATCATCCCGTCCTGGGTTACATTTGGAATCGCCGATCCGACGAGAGATTGGTGCTTGTTATACAAAACCTTACTTGTATTACCTTACCGATAGTAATGTAGATCCCTACAGCACGATCAAGCTGACCCAGGGGGCAGTTGACTAGACGTGATGATGAAGGGTGGATGTATTGTCGTGAGTAAGTCCCTTTCATAGAAATAAATTAATGATTGGACCGCACCAATATAGAGGATCGTTAAAAGACTAAGTTAAAGAAGGTTTAAGGGACCTACGTACCGGGTACTTGTTCTTTCGACAGTACCACCACGTGGACGTGAATTTAGAAAAGGTTACCACAAAATTCCATCGCTATGATTAACCATTGCTCAAGTGGTCTGCGACGAGCAGATTACTGGTGCACAAGGGGTCTACGTTATCAAAGGGGTTGGTTTAGTGTTTTCTTTGTTCATGTCGGCAAGCGCCAGTCCTACGGGCTCCTGCCCATTTGAGCTTCCTGGGACTTGGGTGCCCCTTCAACGATACCGTGATGCCCTCTTTGTTCTAATCTTTTGCAACTTTAATCATCCCAATTGCACACGTCTTCAAGGGGAATACCCACATCAAACGCCCAGACAAGTGTAGATGCGGATTGGGGCGGACTTGCCAGACCTTGCGATCGAGTGTGCTTCCATCCACGTTTTTCGTACTGTGTGCTGTTATCATCTGGACCCTCCCCGGGCACTTATGCTCCGAGCTTTCGTTTCTTTTCACTTCACGCCTCAAGGCCTAACATCTTCCGACAGCCGACAGCCCACAAAGGGCAGCTCCTCATATCCGGCAACTCTCCTCTGTCTGGATCTGTTTCCCATGGAAAAAAAAAAAACACTGTGAAAGGGTCCATCTACCCCGGTGGCGCTTGCTTCCACCCGCGGGGCGTGACCAAATCATCTCTCCAAATGCTCTGACCTACTTAGCTCGGGCAGCCTCTAAGCAATAAAAGGTCGGTTGAATTGCTGCGTTTCTCTCAGAACCAACCTTCTGAAGTGTCTTTAAAATATGGCATACTCTTCTGTCAACGCTGCGCCAACATATTATTCTTCGTCTAAAGACACTCACTATCACCCTTCCAATACTCCGGTCAGCGTTGTTACTCCCCCTTCGTCTTATGGAGGCTATTCTTCTTCACACCCCTATGGCCATCCGTCTACTCCGACGTATTCATCATCGTACAATGGCTCATCTCATTATGGTTCTAGTAATCCAGGCACCGCTTCAGCATATCCGACTTACCCTTCCAGCGGCTACTCTTCAAACGCTTCGACGCCTCGATCTCCCCAATATTACCATCAGGCTCATGCCAACTCTGCTTACCTCCCATCAAATTCGTCGTCCAAAACGTACGATTCCAATACGTCCGATTATTCTACCGGGTACTACTCGTCAGCTCCCCCAGCGGGACTGCCACCGCCGTCTTCTAGTCCGACGTATCCCGCTTCCCCCTCACGTCCATTTCAGTGCGAACAATGTGCTCTGTCGTTCGACCGTTCGCACGATCTAAAAAGGCACCGGTAAGTTGCCGTGCTATACTCACGGGTCCCGTCTTTACCTGCAACAACCTCCTCCCTTTCAGCGAATCTCACAGTGGAGCTAGACCCTATGTATGTGCCAGTTGTAGTAGAACATTTACCCGAAAGGATGCTCTTAAACGCCATCAAGTACGTCTCATTCTGAAGCCACTATCTGTACTAGGCATTGACATCTTTCACGCAGTCACAAAAGCAATGCGGCGTCGAAGACGCACAGTGACAATTGGAACCTAATTCGGGTATGCGTCCCTGTTATTTTGCCTATTCTAATTATTAAAGCGCTGACTTGCCAGACAGCACTTGATGGCTCAATGGATTCCGTGATGGCTAGTTTCAACCGTTTCTGTATATGTGAATTGATCTTCTAGGAGTGAGGGTTTCTACATCAACTTAATTAATGCGGATCGGCCATATTTCTTCAGCCGTTTGAAAGTTTTTCACCCTGCTTGGACTTCCTTTTCCAAAATCCAAGCGCCATGTGGCTCGATTCTTCTGTAATATTCCGGTTCCATCCCTACGACTTTGAACCCGTGGCGCTCATAAAAGCGGCGTGCGTCTTCGTTATTCTCCTGTACGTGGAGCCTGACGCCCGTAATATTGGGCTTGGAGTGCAAGCTCGCGGCATTCAAAATTTCTTGAAGGGCTTTCGTCCCTAACTTTCGTGAGCGATATGGCTAACGCGCCCCAGCCCAGTATAAATATCAGTTCAGAAATATGCTGAAGGAATAGTTATAACTACCGCTAGAATCCCCATAGTCATCAGATAAAGTTTCCCTTCCCCCTTGTGGCCGCCCTTCTCTATGCGACAGCATATCGTCCCTACTGGGATATCATTGAAATAAACTAAAGTTGTGGATAAGATATTTTAGAAAACGTATGCAATGAATAGTATCTGACTCAATTTGCAAAAACTTTCGGCTTCCGGTGCGATGATGTCTTTGTAGAACTTCTCAGAGTAGCGGATTGGAAAAAGGACACTGTTCAATTTCCTAACTGTACCGCAATTTGCAGGAGTTACACTACGGCCACATGAACAAGAGGCATTCAGCAAATAAAGATGGTGTCAAGATCCTAGTGCATTTACCTGGAGAAAGAGACTGTAGATCGTGACATGGTGGAGTCTACTCCGGATGCATTTTCGGACTTTACCGACGTATTCTTTCCTTTTCGAGCTACCTGCCTCGAGGCGAGCTGGTCACGCTTGTATAAGTACGAACCATGATTCCATTTCACCTCCATCTCCCTTGGAATTATGCGGGGCCCGAACAAAGCGCCACGATAAACAACACAAACAAGGTTTGACTTGGATTCAGAAGTTCGGGTCATAATTATCGAACCTAACCACGTTCCAGGAAGACACGGCTCAACGCAGGTGACCCTGATATGAATAGATATTGTACACAAACGCGTCTGTGGTACGCACGAATCGCCCGGGCCGTATGTGGGCTTTCTCCGGACGTGTCGACACTGCGCTGAGGATCGATCATGATCTGAAAGGCACTAGCAAGGGGTCTAAGCGTGGTATGAAGGGTCGAGAATTAATAAAAACACTTCATTTACGGAACAGCCACCAACGTCATTAATGATCTACCAGGATCTACCACAGTTTACCACCGCTTACCACCAATCAAATGTACAACTCGATAACAGGAACTGAACATACGCCAGGCAAGAAGAGAACCTAAAGTGTGGACCAGTGAGAGTACCTCTGTCTTCTCGTGGTTTTGTGATTGTGATTAAGGTGATCGTCTTGCGGGGGTCACGGTAAACTATAAACTTGTCAGTTGCCTCGTGTAGTCCTTCTGTTCCGGTCGTGGTGGCGCGCAAATTCCCAGGAATCGCGTTATTGGCCAAAGTATTTCATCCGCTTCCAGACGCTCATAAGATGGGCTAGGCCGGACCAGATGTACTTAGGTTGTTCCGGGTGGTAACGTGGGGGTTTTCGTGCGGCAAAAAAAAATTATATATCGAAACCTACATACCTTTCGACCCAATAAACACCGTAATTTTGTTGAAAGTCCTCATATAGTTAAGTACATCAATTAACCCAGTTTGTTTTTTTAACCGGCGTAGTGAATATCATGATGCGTTTCAAGGTTCAGGTTCAGATTCCCAAGTGGGAGCATTCACCTCGAGGCACTTGTCATCGATTGTTGATATACGAAGAATTCACGGGAGAACAGGACGACTCATTCAGGGATAGGGTGGCAAGTCGCGGATCTACACATTTTGAAATAACAGCAATGGTATGTCTCATCTCAGTGTTCTGTGAACTTGCTGCCTCATGAACGTGCCGGAAGCAGTTTACTCACGGGATCGAGGGGAATGATGGCTTTACAGGGTCACATCGCCAGTGTGACATTGCTGCAATGGCAAGCTCGGTGATTTGTCTTCCGTTTGGTGCCGACGATCCTGCGGTGAAGGGAGTGTCCTGCAAGTAAATTCAAATGAGATAGTGTTAACACGTGCTTAGGCTGGCAGTGTATAGGAACACTGTGGCCTAAGGGGGAGAGCAGGACGCAAGAGGTGGTGAAATCGGGGCATTCTCGGCCAAGATGAAAGATCTCGCTGATCTGATACAAGTTCGATGCGAGTCAATCTAGGGGGCTCGAGAACCAGGAGAATCGGAACCCCATGCCTAGTATTAAAGATGCTGTCCTAGAGCAATCCCGGTTCATCACCACATTCTGAATAATACCATACAATTCATTGATAAGAAGGTGCAGTTAAGACCAGCTTTTTACAATAACACCACGCGGCAGTTACTAACCTGAAATTCTGTGTGCCCTGTTGGATATAACTTCGTAGGAGGACGAGGCTCTAGCTTCAGGACGAGAAGGAATCTCACCAACAAGAAGAAATTGAGCAATTCTGTTGTACAACAGTACATCCCATAACAAGCGTGGAGGTCATAATATAAAATCCAAATAGCACTGAAGCTCAGCCGAATCTTCCAGGATATGTATGCTACATCGATATCTGGAAACAAAGATTAAAGAAATGATCCATATTGAGTCAATGACAGCTATACCACAACCACAGAAAGTCTTACCCAAACAATCCTATTTTCCATTGCGATTTTGACGCCACGGAAATCGAGACTTGTTCGGAGAGGCCGGTGTCAGGATGGGCTGAAGATATACATCTTCGTAGCTTCTAAAAATCTCCCCCCCTCCCACCTCAGTGTCATGCTCAACAACAGCGGCCCAAACACAATGCCACGCTGTGTCGCCCTCGAATTTAAAGGCCTATATATATTAGAGAAACATAGCACAAGTGCAAATGGCAAACCCACCAATCCGAGGTGACTTTGATCCCACTTCTCTTCTCGCGTCTTCTTCTCAAATGCCTTGTCAGTAAGTCGGACAAGTGCACAATCCGAAATCAATAAATCCATGGATGACTGGCCGTTACCGCAAGCTGACATGATGTTGTCCAGAGAAGAATCCATTTCCAATTCCTAGCAGGATTGGGAGACCATGAGTCGTGCAACTCGAGTCACTACAAAGGAATGGTGCAGTTTTCACCTTCGGAATGCCCTGTAGAGCCGGGTGTGGATTATAGCCTTCCACGTGAATTTGGAACACCGTTGAGTCCGCGAATTGGAGAGTGATTGTAGGATGACGGGGAGAACGAACTACTCTGCGTAATACCTTCCCAATAAGACTGCTAGGATTGACACCCAGTGTATCGAGCCGTAAAGAAGGAGGGACCGGCCGCCGATTACGATCACATCTTGATGTTTGTGGTAAACTACTACTAGTACTAGATAAGCTTTGCTTTGAAGGGGACGAAGGTGTTTGTTTCCAGGTTTCCATCATACGAGGGACTTGGAGGTTTGATATGGCATTTACACGGACGGGGTCTGACAGACAGTGAGAGATTGTTTTTGTAGGTCCATGTTTTATGAACGAAAGTTCTTTCGCGCAATCAGTTTGTCGAATAAGTACCAAACATCATTATAATCGAAGATGCGTTTATGCTCTAATTGAATTCCAGCCATAGCACAAGCGAGAATGGATCCGGAAGGACAGTCACTACTAATTGTTTCAGGGCGGTGGTTTTGGAGGAGTTACACGTTTAGTAGGATGTAGGATTGCATTTCGGTTCGGTGTCTAGTAAATTAGCAACATTCAGTAGGATTAGCAACGTTTAGTAGGATTATGTAGCAACAGATTAGCCATGTTTGGTAAGATTATGGTCATCTAGTTGTCAATTTTTTATTTTTATTTTTATCCGGGTTTCTCTCATGGGATTCGATCAAAATTACTATGTCAGGGGATATCACAGTGTCCTTAACTCAGACACCATCAAAGCTAGCATTATAGGATCACATTGTCTAATAGGAAATCAAATATTGTCTACAAATTTGGCCACCTGAGGATCATTAAAAATACTGCTTCAGAGTGGCCTCGTGAGTATCAGATATCAAGGGTTTCCAATGTAGTCACAGAGGATAATACAACAGACATTAATTCCATAGAGTTGTCAATGCTTGGTCACGGTATATGTTAATATGCATACCTAAGTTCCCACTGCATGCATTTAAAGGAGGCGCAACTAATTGCAATGAAAATATGAGCGTGTGTTCAGGGGTCAAGAGAAGCAACAAATACCCATTACCATTATCTTTCTCCATAGTGTTGTTGAACCAACTAGGCTTGCGTTCAGCGCGGAGCTTATGCTCAAACATCCGGAAGTCATCACTTGAGCTTGAAACCACCATTGGTGAGCTCAAGCAATGGTGATTATCGGGTGGCCTGGATGGGTGGGCTTGAAGGGGGGAGGGGGGCTGTATGATTGAGGTGCTGCAGGAGACACAACTGGCTGTTCATCGTGTGTCGGGTTTTGACATCGTATCCACTCTACATATGCCGTGAACGGCGGGACCTGAATCCACGCCTCTGAATTGTCGAGGGAAAAGTTTTCATGAGTTTTCATCTGGGGAGCAATCATCTAACACAGTATGATAAATACCAGCGATCAAACATGAAAACCAAACAGCGCACAAATTCACGATATGACTTTACATAATTGAATTGCCCAAGCGTTGATTTTGTGATTGCAGTATCGATATCCGTGAATGGTTTAGATACAACAGGTTGAGTTTGCACAAACAGCCTACTTATATGCATTAGAAATCTTCAATGTTTTCGAGAGACAAATACAGGTTGTAGGATTCCTGGCTGAGCTCCAGAGGAAAGGCCTGAGGGATGGGATTGATTTTCGGTTCGAGAATGATCATAGCAATGCACATACCCATGCTCACTCCATTGGCAGTTAAATTTGCAAAACAATCAGGCTCTAGAGGTTGAGGTAGGGGCATTAAGGTGGTGGTGAAATGGAAGAGGACGAAAGACAGACTGGCCATTCTAAAAGATTTAATATATATTCAATGCTCAAGAAAACTGTTCGCGAATCGTAAATCACGATCGCAGCGCCTCTTTTCCAAAGCTGAGCCTACCTGCCTTAACTATTATTGCAACGGTGATATACTTCCCCCGGGTGAACCAGAGATATGCTTATCTGTTGCGTGTGGCTACAGCGGCTGGGTTTTGAAGCCGTCCTGGACTGGCAGGTCCCATGAGCGACGAACACTGTTCACACCCACGATTAAGGGGCACACGAGTCTTGAGAAAGCGCAATCGCATCAAGTCGTGCGGGCCTGGGGAACCCTAGACTGCAAAAAATTGAAAAATTGAAGGTCCAGAAATTCCATTTCAGATCTACGACTATCGCGCGCCTAACACTAGTTAGAGTCTACCTATACTGATTGTACAACTTTGAGTTTCTTGTCACCCCCCTCCGCATTTCTCAGCAGTCCACACACTGCACTCCTTCTCCCTTCGTGGCTGGCCAGCTACAAATCTCTACTTCTCTTCTCTTGCATGCACCCATGGCATCTCGCAATGAACTTCGTCCAAGACCTCGCCCCAGCGGCGCCCGCCCTTTACCATCCTCTCCACAACCTCATATAACTGATTTACCCCAGGAAACGGAACCTCTTCAAATCCGACCAAGAACCCCTACTCAAAGATTACAAGTTCCTGGCATCGGGACCAGACCCTCGACACCCAGGCGTCCTGTTACTCCCGTTCTTCACCTTCGCATTCCCCCAGTGAATGGTCGATCCGAGCCGCCCCCTGATCTTCCGGATCTAAACATTATGACCACGGCGAGCACTGTTCCCAGTCACAGCGCAGAGTCTCCTTCTGATATCAATGCACGGACTGTTCGACCTCCCGTTCCTTCAGGCGGTGGTCTCGAAGGCCCCGACCAATTTCAGAGACTCCGCACGGCCATCAATGATATTTCTGTTAGGGAAAGAGGGAGAGAAAGGCTTCGAGAAAGTCAAAGAAACCATCTTGATCAAGATACATCGGATGATGACGATGACGTTCCCCGGGGATATAGCGGGGATGATTGGGACGACGATGATTTTGAAGATATCGGGCGACTGGGAGAAGGGGCAGGCGGTGCGGTCCACAGAGTCAGAGACAAGCGTAACAATGTCATAATGGCACGCAAGACAATTCCCACCCGCACAACCCCTGCTATTCAATTGATTCGAGAACTATCTTTCATGTCTACCGATCATCCCAACATCATTGTGTTCCATGGCGCTTATATTTCGCCCTCATCGAGCGAGGTTAAGGTACTCATGGAAGTTTGTGAGGGTGGCAGTCTTGACGCTGTGGGCAAAAAGGTGCGGGAGCTTGGTAGGAGAATCAGCGAGAAGGTAGCTGGTAAATTGGCGGAAGGAGTGGGTCTTTTCTCTTGTACATCCCTCGATTGTGCGTACTCAACTGCCATAGATTTTCAAAGGGCTTGCATACTTGCACACCAGAAAGATAGTACATCGGGATATCAAACCATCTAATGTTCTTCTTTCTGGAAAAGGGGTGGTAAAGTTGTGTGATTTCGGTGTATCTGGAGAACTTGTCAATTCTCATGCCGGAACTTTCACCGGAACGGGATATTACATGGCGGTACGCTTTCCCAACTCGTGACTGTTTTGGAATGGTTTCTAACACTACAACAAGCCCGAAAGGATCCAAGGGCAAATGTATACAATTCGTTCTGATGTTTGGTCCTCGGGATTGACTCTCTTGGAACTGGCAATGAATCGGTTTCCATACCCTGACGATCTCGATAACCCCATTGAGTTGATGTCGTTTATCGTCCGCGGAGAGGCAAGCATATGTAACTTCTTTACATGCGCGCCGTAAGTGACAGCTCTGACGTCTAGATCCCTCAATTACAAGATGAGGAAGACTATACCTGGAGCCAGGAAATGAAAGACTTCATTAGAGTCAGGTTAGTCGGGTCATAATCTATGCATTGCATGCTCTTCTCTACTAACCATCGATAAGCTTGACTGTTTCTGCTATAGAGCGACCTACGCCCAAAGAAATGTTGGATCAGAAGTGGCTGGTGGATAGTGCCGCCGTTAAATTGAACATGGGACGCTGGATTCGCGAAGTGTGGGGATGGGAGAGACCGTAAGCACTTGCTTATTTCTTTCCTGATCCACATTTACCGTTGCGACTAGCCCGACTCGATCGAGACCTAATTCCAGTCGTCACCGAGTTACTGCAAGTCAAGAAGCTCCGCCTTGGAGTGACTGTGCACCAGTTGCTGCAATCAATTAGCAGTCTTTCCATTACATTCTTTTCTCTTTTTCCTGTGCACTGATTGTGCTAATATCACTTCGCCTTAGTTTCTGACATTACAATCTACTCTCACTGTTCGATTTAGGTCCCGGATGATCAAACCATGCATTGCCTTTCCCCCACTGATATTCTGCATATACATACACTTCTTGATTTGTTAATTTTCCGTGCGGTTGGTGTAATGCAGACGAATCATATACTTACATAACCATCGTGTATACGGACCGAATGACCGAATGGCCGATGTCTTATTTTCATCTGCTCTAAGTACCTCATCTACCACGGTAGAAGGTTTTGCAATGGCTACTCGTTACTTCCCAAATACTGTTTTAGTGGAGGGATTTCCAGGTGGTATATCCCGACAGGATCTTTTGGCAGTGTTCGGAGGACGCAAGGGCTATATGTATGCTCTCCGTCATGGCCGCTCACGTAGCTCCTTATTACTTACTTTGGCTCATAGAAATACACTTGATTTTACGAATACACCTGGAGAGCCTAAAAAGGCCTTTATCCAATACGACGATCCCCAAAGCCTACGGCTCGCGCTGGAGATGAATGGAAGGAATGTGTTTAACTATCATGAGGGGCTGGTCGTCCGAAGGGTCAACGAGGAGGTCCTTTGCGAACACGTACCAGGAGAAATGCACGATATAGATGAGGCCTTTGAAAGCTTGAAGAAGGTCTTACGCTCAGTTCTTGATTTCGAGGCTTCGAATCATTTATCGCATATCAACGAGATAAACAAGCTTACTCAAATTAATTCAGACGCAACAAAACGTTGGACACGACTTGCTGGGGCCAATCGTCACCTCACAGCGCGGATAAAGGAAATCGAGTCGACGGGACAAACATTAACTCTGAAACTCTCGGAGACCAATGAGCAGTTGAGGATAAGCACCGACCGCCGCCTTCAACTTCAGGCCGAGAATTCGTCCCTAGAGGAAAAGATCAAAAAAGCAACTGCAGAGGAACAAGCCTCAGCGCTGAGACTCAGACACACATCTGCCCAACTTCGGACAATTACAGATCGATGCTCAGAGCCTCAGCTAGAACATAGCGTCCCTGAAATGCGTTTGAAGGACACGAAAGCGGAGCTTAACGAATCCTTGAAACACGAAATTGGGATCTTGCGGCGCCACCTTGATGAGACCATCGCGCAGAAGGAACGAATATTGGAGCGCTTGGGGTTGTCCAACAATACTATCATTCATCTGAAGCAAGACTTAAAGCTAGCTGAGGACGCTAGGTTGGAGACTCAATCTAAACTGCGGTGGGCGAAATCCACCCTTGAGGACAGCGACAGTCATGTGCGGGCACTTCAAGAGTATGCCACAGAATCTCAACAAAAGCGGCAAAGAGCTGAAGATTTTCTGGAGGACGGACGAGAAACCAAACGACGGGCCGTACGGCAGGTAGAAAACAAGGAAGCGCTTCACATTACAAGTAGTTCCTTCACAGGAGGATGCGACATTAGACAATTAGAGCTGGAGGAGAGGTTGGAAGAAGAAATAAAGGGTAGACTGGAGGCAGAACGGTTGCTCGCCGACGCGAATACAAAGTTGGACCAAGTTACGGTTACCGACTCACTAGTCGCAGCGTTTTTGAAAATGGAACGCTATGCGATGGAACTAGTAGCCGAACAACGACGCTCTTACATTACATGAACCTCCGTAGGTCTTGATGTAATATTAAGTATTCCCGAAAGCGGAGCTTTGGGTCAACAGGAACGCGAGCTTGCGCCAAGACTACCCGACACCCGATTTTGCCGAAGGTTTGTAATGGTAGGACTGTCTCCATCGCTTGTCCGTCCTCCACTCTGAGTTCAATATGCGTTGGTTTTTTATCTAATAAATACACCACTTCCAGAAGTTGTGGCTTTGACGCATGTATTAGCTCTAGAATTACCACAGTTATCCATGTAGCAAGGTACCATCAAATAAACTATAACTGATTTACAGGGTTTACCGAAAACCTTGACATGCATGCATGTTTTTAGTTTTTTTTTTGGTGTGCCAACTGTAGGGCAGGCACTCAGCATAAAAAGAAAATGTTCCATGTTTTGTCAGTGAAGCTCATATGGAAAACTCAGGCAACTATACTATGAAGGCTGCCGAACTTCCCTCACCTCTGTATGAAGCCGTTCAATTGTTATCAGAGGTGGGAGAAGTGGCAGGTGATGGCAATGAGGATCATAGCCTGGCCACAGTGACAGCAGATCATTTGGTTGTCCTTGCTTGATTCATTGATGCAGATCAAACATACTGGTTATGAAATTTGCCTGCATACCAGCTCTCCCCACTCTGGCCTCATCATCTCTCTCAGCCACTGTTCATCACAGCAAATTGTAGGTCAACCTGGTCTCACGGATGTTGTGATCCACTGAGGTACGCAGTGCGACCAGAACCTCGTGTTCCAGTGCAGGCCAGTCCTGCAACTCATCCAGATAGCTCCACCAAAGCCTCCATTTGGTCTGTGTTTAGAATGTGTGGCTGCCCTTGGTTGGGGTTTTGTGGTGGGAGCACAATGTGCTCACCCATGCTCTTCGTAGTTGTCGCCCCACCAACACAGGCTACTCCCAGAGACACCCAGAATGTGGCACATGTCATCCAGTAGCCATTGCCTAAGAGCCACTTGCCTAAAATTGCTACTTATGTGGCGAAAAGATATATTTTTGCGTACTACACTGTGGGCCTGCCCTACAGGCAGTGCACCAAAAAAAAACTAAAAAATGCACACACGTCAAGGTTTTCAGTAAACCCTGTAATGAGCCATTCACAGTTTCACAGTACAAATTTGTTTATACTTAGACATGCATGGCTTAATCTTTGAGACAAGCATATGACTACTGGCAGGATCAATCAGGTAACTATCTGTTCGGTGGTTCCCTGTTACGAATCTACAGCTCATTATGGCAAATCCACTGATATTTGCCCTCTATGTTGACCTGGTCAGTTTGTAGGTAGTGCTTCCAGCTCAGCTCATGTATGGTGCAGGTCACTTAGTCACCACTAGTTTTGTGCAATGGTTTTGGAACCTCCACAATTCATCCTTTTTCTTAGTTACTTGGCGAAAACACTTCTTTTGATGTGTAGAGTCTAACCCCTAGGCCAATAGTCAATAGAGTAAATATTGAGCAAGCAATTAATTTTTTACCTGTGAATTTTGCACCTCCCCCTGAAATCCCTTTCCAGACCACTGTAACCACCCTACAGTGGCCCTGTCAACATAACAAGAAGCTCCTATGCATCCAAACTGCTTGCAACACACTCCGGGACCTGCCTGTGTGATTTATATTTGTGAGAACTGAAGTTTTGGACTTGCAGTTGACTGTTAAGCCTCTTTGGCACAAGTGGTGGCCACTTCAGTATGCATCCATCCATTCAAAGTGTCAAACATATAGTCACAGTTGTCACAGAGATGTTGCTTGACTGCATTAGAATTAGGGTTAGAGTCACTTGACCGATTTTGTGCTTGCACAAAACTAGCAGTGACTAAGTGACCTGCACCATACAGCCTTCAGTCCTCAGATCACACTTTGTCACAGCTGTATACTCCTAATATGCTTGCTAGTCCATCACTTGCTCTTCACAGGCTCCTCATTGTCAAGAACTGGATGTAAATATTCATCAAAGTGTGTAAGGGAATTATAATTCCCTTAATATAAATATATCATTAATAGTAGTATATACAAGTATGTAATAAGTACTATAGAAGCATAGGCTATGTCTATGCTATAGTTGTGTACATATGTGTCCACAACTGTAATAGTTGTAGCATGGGAATAACCTTAGGTTGAAACGATGGCTACTGAAATGCTAGTCAGACATGATGAACACCTGAGAAAGTTCATAGAAGAACTACTTGCGAAGCAATGCATGTGAATGAAAGGGAAAAGGGCCCTACATGGAAACAATCCCAATAGGGATCGTACGGATGAAGAGGGTGATCCCTGACCACAAAGGGGAATGAATCCCCCTGAAGAGATACCTAGAGTTTGGAAATGAACTCAGGCAGATGACGATCATTCTGATCAGGGAGTGATGTGTAAAGCGCCATGAGACAGAGTAAGGGATAGACAATCCCTTTTCGAAATTGTCACTGGAAAAATTCAATCGGATGATGAAATCACTGAAATTAGCATTGCAGGAGCACAAGACGTGCTTGCAGAGCAAGCCCACTGTTGGGCTGAAGCCAAACAAAAAGCTGCCAGAAGGCATCACCGCGCTCTAGAACTGACTCAACTGAGCATAGAACTGGTGGAACATGCAGTTGCCACACAATATCCTCAGGTTGATGGACCTGAAATGGAAGAAGCAGTATGTGCTGCTCAGATAGTGTGTAACAGATACAGCTCGTATGAACGAGTCTCAAACTGTAAGAAACTTATTGCATCACACGAAAACAGACTGTGCCAATATTTATTGGTGTCTGTGACCAGTGTGGTTACAAGTAAAGTTATGATTCCTTATCTAATTACTTGTGGACAACTGTATAGTTGTCCACTACCTACAGGCACCCCTAGTGGGCGGCTTATAATACAACCCATAAGCCACTCTGGTGACTTATATACCCTAATTAGTAGCATATATGCTACTGTAAGAATCTACATTCTTACATCCTCCCCACAGACCAAACCTCAGGAAGGTTTGGGAGATTTTATGCTGATGGGGGATCAGCATATATGGGTGCAGGCACAGTCAATGACCACTGTGCAGCTACTTTGACGGTGTTGTTGTAGTAAATGGAGTCGGATGGATCAACTTCCATGTTGGTGTCATCCGCTGTAATAGCAGGTGCAGGTGGGGGAGCAGACAAGGTGGAAGGTTCCATCGTCGGCACATCCGTACGTGCCTTCGAGCGGGGAGGCCCTCCACCACGTCCATCGAGTGACGAATTGTCGTTCAATGTCAACGGTTGTCCCCAAAAGCCTGGGGGACAAGGGGGCATGGATATGTGAAGGCTGGTAAATGTCTGGCCTTCGCGAGCATCGAGGACCCTCTGTGTGGTCTCATTATAGCAGAATTTGCTCTGCTTATGCATGAAGTAGGGCTCAATATTGATGAGAGCCCTACCAGGATCTACACTGGCGTATGTGCCTAGCCATTGGACTAGCTCATCGAGAGATGTACTCTCATGAGGGCATTTCCATTAGAACACCTTCTTGATGCTGGTAGACAACAGCGTCAGGAGATCTTGCCACCAGATTGAACCGGCAAGATCGGCCCACTGGCCATGGACTGTAAACAGGTCCATTAACTTTTGTAGAAAGACCAGACTGTCTTTCTTTGGCTTAATTAACTTAAGCCATACCCATACATCAACATCCTCTAGACTGAGGGTGTTGTCGCCATTCCCGTGGATAGCGGGTGATACTCCCTCAGGGAGTACTCTATTGTGCACAATGCATCCCTGAGATTGGGAGGTGTGTCATGCGTAATCTTGAACGCTGGTGTTCGAGTCGCTAATCGCTGCTCGCAGTCAGCACGCTTGATGATGCCATGCTGCACAACAAGGCAAATGTCACACGCGCAAGCATAAGCTGCTCAATGAATTTTGGATTGTTGAGCTGGCAGGTGTCGAACTGTAAGGGGACATCAGACTATAAGACGAATGCCTCTAACCCAAGTGTATAACAAGGATAGCGAATATACATGAGCTATCTACTGCTTATATAGATGTATGGAATGCAGGGGCGTCGAGATAGGAAACATATCTAATGGCTATCGACCAATCAATAAGCACAGCACTATCTACCAATTGGAGATACTCGAGATAACCTGCCGAAAGATAACTAAAGATAGAGTGTTAGGTCTGTCATGTGTCCATGACAGGTCGGGGACAGACGATGATAAGGAGATAAGAAGGATGTAGTACCAGGTACGCACTCCCCAGGAGTCTACCAGACCGTAGAGTAGGAACTATGCTTCAGTAAGCATGCTCAGCCTAGCAATGCTGAAGGCTGAGGCGGAGTTCCCCTTACACGAACCACTCTGTGGGTCGATGACTTGTTTGCACCGCCGTGGGATGTGGTGCTTTGCCCAAAGGGCGGGGTAAGAATCCCGTCTGCGTTGCAGGTGGGTCACCGATGGCGGTGTCAGTTTACTTTTGGAAATGGATCCAAAAGACAGTGGGTAGCGGTGTCGTTGTTGCACGGCTACTAACACTGGTGTTCGGCTCAGTGCGCTTTGCTATCAGCAGCAAAAAAGGTAGAACAAAGACAAAAATAAAGACGTAACAGTGACGAAGATGATGACATAATACGATGACATAAGCGAAGACGAGATACAACAGCAAATGTCACGTGATTGACAAAGCTGGCCTTGACGTAGATGTAGAAGTAGTAGATGTAGCAGTAGACTTAGACTTAGACTTAGACGAGTGAATCCAACTGAAAGAGGTGAATTGGGGTACACTAAGGTGAAACAGGCCTTATATACATGAGCAGAACAACAAACGATGCGAGTATGCCATACAACGATGTCGTCAACAGCAGACAGGAAAAATGACTAACGGCGAGAGGCAGAAAACCAAAATAGGAAGGTGGTTTGTAATAGAATGGAGAAATGAGTCAGGTGGTCGAAGAAATGAAGGGAAATGTGGCAGCAAATTGGAAATAGAAGCCAGAAATAGAATAGAAGTGAGTCACAGACAATAGACCATGTGGAACAATTGGAAATAGAAGTACAGCCAAGAAGTGAGTGAGTCAGGTGATGAAAATGAGTCATAGCCGTCCAATAGGATTCCAGTTGCTTGTCAAATATCTCCGAAGATGAGTAAGTGAGTCATGTGACTTGATGATGACTCAGAAACATGTGAACCAATCACAACACTTGGATACAAATTTCCTCCAGAGAGGGAACGAAGACGAGCCCTTCTTGATGAAGTCCTTAGGCACATAACCGTAGCAAATCTCTGTTCCTGGTCTGTGCTCTTTGATGTACCAGTTATTCCTGAGGACGATACAATGCCAACCATTCACTGGTTCGAAGTTTGGGTCAAAACTGATGACGTAGAAGGGAGCATGGAAGGTTTGATCGAATACCCATATGCAATCGTGAATGTGATAAGGAGGATATGAGGGGAATACTCGGTATGGGCCTTCAGGAGATTCGACATATAGAGGATAGTACCGACGATGTGCGACTTGTGGAGGAGGATTGGACAAATGAACATCAAGGGGAGAACATCGACTAGGAAGTTCGATGCGTGGTCCAACATGTATGTCTGGCTTGGCAGTCATCTGAAATGAATCATGGGATGTGGTGGCAGCTATGCTGGATGGCATATTGAAAATAGAATTGATGAAAAATAGAATGAGTGTGGAGATGATGTGTCTCGTGGACTGGAGGTAGCACAGCAGATGATGGTCTGGCGAAAGCTGATGATGATAGGCGTGTGTGCAGTGAGCATCTTTTTTAGTGTAGTAGGCACTGTTGAGTATCATGCTTGTCAGCGGGAGCAATACGAGTGTGCAGCAATGCCGGGTAGGGTGCCACCAGCATTCTCTGTTTAGATGCGGTCTTGAGACCAGATCAAGTGGGTCCTACCAGTGAAGCACCAGTAGTTGGCATAGAGACTCACTGAGTCCGTCATAGAATCTGGCAGTGATGTCAGATTGATTATAGTTGGCACTGATGGCATTGACTTCATGGTGGATATTTTATCTGCCATTTCACGATTAATCTGCCTCTCCTTATTGAGGGCAGTGCAAAGCATGTTGAGCTCTGAATTGAGCTCACGTACATCCTCCTTGTAGGAGGCTACCGCATCCTTAATAAAAGGATGTGCCATTTCGGTGAGTAATGGTGGCCAGGCCACTTTTAATGCGCGTTCAATGTCACACATTCGATAAGCCGCAGTTTTGCAGCTTGCAGCAAGTGCTGCATGTACACGTTGCACTCCTGGCAGGAGTCACAATGGACAATTGCGATGGTGTCCTTGACGCCATGCATCGTCCAGCTTTGCTCCTTTTGGAGCATAGCGAATTGCTCAGAGGCACTGAGGATTGCCTCTGCTGAGTGAGGTATATGGGATGCTTCAGCATTCATGGGTAGTCTCGCTGATACACTTGCATTGGTGCAAGTGTGGGAGTGGATGGCAAAGAGCCTTTAAGTGGTGATAAAATCGTCACTTAAATTCAAAGCACGTGCACCCATAACATCACGTGATAAATTCATGTGATGACATCGCGTTGCACGAATCACTGACATGAACTGTGTTTGTGTCGAGTCCTTTTATTAAGGACTCAACCCTCATCATTCTCGTGCCTATGAGGCACAATTAGGAAGCTCTTGCAGCTTCCTAACTCCCCTGAGCTCTAGATAAGCATCTAGCACTTCTAACTCTCTGCATGCAGAGAGTGGTTCCCAGGTGACATCTCCTAATGTCCACCTTACTTGTAACTCCAGATTGGAGTTACTAGTCCAGCGATGAGCCAGAATCTCATCTACAAACCATTCTGGTTCATCCTCTTTCCCAAAGTTGTACATATAATTTACATCACGACAAGGAAATCGTTCATCATCATTGGGTATATGCGGTCTGATTAGACTCACATGAAACTTTGGTAGTATCCTCCTAGCTGTGAGCTCTGGAGGTAACTCAAGTTTCACAGTAGAAATTGAATTGTCCACTTCTATAACTGGATATGGCCCAATATAATTGGGCACTAACTTCTTTGCCCGTCCTTTAGGTAAGGACAGGTTCTTTGTAGACAGATATACTAGCTGTCCAACTTCGTTGTTCCTTGATGGCATCTGATATTAGCAGTATCTGTCTGCTGTATTCGGCTCACGATGGTTGTATCATGAGCATCAATCAGGTTCCACAATGCTTGTTGTGCAAACTGCTGCACTCCTCTGAATGTAGTATCCACTGTTCAATTCGAACAGTGCGTATCCTGTGGTCACACTGACTGAGCTGTTCAGTGCGAACTCTACCATTGGGCATTTCTCAGCCCAATCCTTCTGATCACTCTGCACTACCATGCAGAATATTTGCCCTACAGAACGATTTGCTTGTTCTGTTGCTCCATCTGTCTGCAGGTGGAATGCTGTGGACATGAGCAGCTTCGTGCCCATTATACACTGCAATTCCCTCCAGAATATGAAGGTGAATTTGGAGTCACGATCAAATATGATTGACTCAGGTACTCCATGCAAGCGTACTATCTCTTTGAGGTATAACCACGTGACTTGTCATGCAGTCACTCTCATTGTAGTTGGCACTAAATGCACCATAGACGTGAGTCTGTCAATCATGACTAGTAAATAGTC
>MU134684.1:16712-67703 GCA_015039355.1 Ramaria rubella
CATAACTGAAAGATCTCCTCGTTGCCTAGTTTGCACAAGTGAGCAAACGCAGAAGCAGGGACTAGGTCAATAGATGAGTCTTGTTCAGATGTTGGAGGGGTGTCCACATGATTGGATTTTGGGATTCCAGAGACCACAGAGGCAGATTTTGCGGAGAGTGACGTCGGAATTGAATCTTGTCGCCGAGGAATGCAGAACGATATACTGCTCAATACCCAGTCAATCAACGGATTGTAGTGGGTGAGCCAGTTGTGTCCTAGCACGACGGAGCAGCTAGAATCAAGCGGTGTTACATACATAGCAACAACCTGATTTTTGCCAGACGGAAAACAGATTGACATATTGATGGTCTGCGTGATTGAGACATTAGAAATGCCGTCAAAAAGTTTTAGCGGGATTTGTGGAATGTTGTGGAACTTCAGCGGAAGCTTGGAAGTGAATGATGAGTCTACAAAACAGTGAGTGGAACCGGAATCCACAAGAGCTTGGATATTAGTATTCGGAATAATGTCGGAAGTCAGTCGTATTGTAAGAGAATCAGAATTTGAAAGAGCGGAAGCATTCAGTTGAACCTCAGAAAACGCACAGATGGAATCAACGCAGCTCTGGGTCTGTGCAGAGGTCTCAGAGCTGCTTATTATTTTTTTGAATCTGTAATGGCCACAGGTTCAGCCTCGGATTCAGGTTTGCTCAGAATTGTGGAGGCTGCTCAAGCCTTCGATTGAGCATTAAGGGAGGTTGATCATGGACAGTCCTTTGCGATATGCCCGAGTTTCCCACAGAACATGCAAAGGTTTTGGTCCATGCATCGCTATCTCTCCTGTTGGGTTAGTTTTCCGTCTTTTCCGAGTATGTTGGGAATATCCAGAGTTTTCTGGAAATTCAACGTGGAGGACTGAGGTTTGGTAGAAGAGGCGGAAGCCAAACCGCTGTTGTTGTTCATCCTCTGCTGTGATTGGTTCGATCGGGATTCTTGCTTGTCCAATTTGCTACTGTTGCTGGGGTAGTTATTGTTGGAAGTGGTGGCACGGTTGACCTCGCCTTGTCATTCCCAATAACGGCTGTCAATGGTTTGCACGAGTTGTCGGAGTTCCAGAAGCATGTTGGCTTTGTCCCGGGTTGCAAGAATATCTTTAATACGATCGGGAAGTTTAGTATAAAAACTCCTATGAAGGGTGGTGTCGCCCCAATTGACTCTAGCGGCTAGGTGGTTGAATTCTACAATAAACTTTGTGATGCATTGGTTGTCGCACATTCAGAGATTGTCAAGTTCGGTTTCCACATCGCCGATGGGATCATGAGCTCCAAAATTCTCTCGGAGTACCATTGTGAAGTCCTGATAGCTTGTAAGCCAGGGCAGGTCTTGGAAGGTGTCATAATCTAAGAGTTCAGGCTCGAAAAAATCTAAAGCCATCCCTTTCAAAAAAGAGATAGCATAAGTAACTTTTGCTTTGTCACTGGAAAAGGTCTGAGGACGGTCGTAGAAGTGGAGTTTGCATTGAAGGAGGAAAGGATGGAGCTTTCAGGAATCCAATCCGTCAAAGGTGTCGGTTTGCAGAGGTTGGTTTTTCCGGTTTGACCCTTATTTGGAGTTCCCATGTGCTTGGCTATCTGTTTCAAAGCTTTTGGCATAGCCTTCCCCTCATCTTCTTCATCGTCATTGTCATCCTCGTTGTTGTTGAGGTTGTTGTCGTCACCAGGGTCGTCTTCCGGTTCGTTATTTGGGAGGCTAGATCCGGGGTCTGTGATTCCGGTGACAGTACAGGATCTGGTAGAAGGAATAGTAAATGGTTCAAGAGTTTTCATTCGAATATACTGTTATGAACTAGATTTCTTCTCGCCGGATGTTGGGGTTTGTCGGAATGTTGGAGTTTGGGATTTGAAGTCAGAAATCGGAACATACAGACGTTGGCTTCAACTTATAGGTTGTGCCCTCTTGGATCCTTCGTATCCTGGTATTTCGGAAGGTTGGGATGTCGGAGGAGTCAAACAAGATCGGAGAGTCAGATAAGCCTTAGAGACGGAAGTGAGAAGTTATTCAGTCAAGGTGGGTGAATATTCGAACTGACTAATGAGTACATGGAGGAGTCGTATATAACAAATTGATACAATCCGAATCGGAAAGATACGAACATGGAAATCTAAAATGGAGCGAATACAGGATTAGGGTAGAAGTAAATATGGACATGAGACCGAAGATGTAGATCTTTGATGAAAATGACTAAATATAGATGGGATGGAGATAAGTAAAAACGGGTGGAGGAAATCGGAAATACGAATCAGAATATATTGGAGGAAAGCGGAAAAAGCTGGGAATGAATCTGGGTTTTAACACCTTAAGATACCCTCTTCACTGCTTCCCAGTGTGGTCTCCCAGGCTTTTGCATGAACTGCAAAAGGAAAGTCACAGCAAATGCTATATTGGGATGGGTCCCCAATCCTGCATACATGAGCGAGCTGATGGCCTCTCGGTATGGCACTCTGTGCATGTCTTCAACCTGGGATGGAGTGCTGGGGCACTGCAAGAGCGTGAGTCTGTGGTGTGGTGAGTGGACTTGAGTTCTCCATGCCAAAACGTTTGAGAATCTTCTCGATGTAAGCATGCTGCGAGAACAAAGTAGTATGGGCCACATGGTCCCTTTTTACTTCAATGCCTAGCAGCCAGTGGAGATCACTGAGGTCTTTAATCTTTACCACTGTGCGCAGCTGCTCTTTGAAGTCATGTATGGCTTGTTTTGAATTTCCATCCATAGTTAAGTCATCCACATCTGCTGTGACAATGAGAGCATCTCCAGCCTGGTACCTATAGAAGACAGCATGCTTGACTCAGCATCACAAGAATCAGAACTTGTAGAGGATGCCACAGAAAATTTCATACCACTTGCGTCCTGCCTGCTAGAGCCCATAGATGGCTCTGTTTAGACAGCATACAAGGTGTTCCTTCCCAGGAACTTCATATCCTTTCGGCTGGCGCATGTAAATAGTCTCCTTGAGCGTGGCATTCAGGTAAGCACCATCTACATCTGTTTGCTCTAGTTCCCAGTCATTCCGAGCAGCAAGTGCAGCGATAATGTGTATCGCCATGAGTTTTGCAGTAGGTGAGAAGGCTTCATTGTAATCTACTCCTTCTGCCTGAGAAAAATCCTGTGCAACGAGCCTAGCCTTTTGGTTAGCAATGTTGCCACCTGCATTGTGCTTGTAGTGCAATATCATCCTACTGCCAACAATGTTTGCATCTTTCGGAGGCTCCACCAGGTCCCAGGTATGCATTCTGTCGTGTTGTTCAAGCTCACAACATATTGACTTATCCCACTCAAGCCAGTCAGCAAATGTCTTGGCATCCTCAACTTTTTTTGGATCATCTCCCACAGTGTCTGTTATGACATGCAAAATATATGCATATAAGGGCAGTTTTGCATATAAGGACAGTTTCTATTAATATTCAATCTTCTATTTCACTATTCCGCCTCATATTCTAGACCCTAATAAACCCCCTAAAAACATTTATATAACAGTAAATCACATGCACTCACACCATTGGACAATTCTTAATCACACGATATTGTCTTGTCTTGGACTACAATCTTGAATGTGTTTCATCAGTCCGGACCTCATTTCTTTCACTCTCCGATTGTATCTCGATGCCATCTAGACTTTACACATACTCTAGAACAAATCTCGGCTCCACTACCACTCCTATCTAGTCTCTTTTCGAATTGTCATTTTCCCCTATGTAAATTGCTATAAATACGGGACTTCGATACAGTAATAAACCATCTGTTCAAGTCTACAACAGTTCACCCCAAGTTCAAGCTTCATCGAGTTAACTGAAGCTTCGTTTATTGAGTCTTATTATTATCCTATCATTGAAACGAGTCTACGGAATTATTACTATCTTTCTCTTAACAGATTAAGAGTCTCAGCCCACTGAGAATTGGGCCAGCCGCATTATGGACCAGCTGCAACCGAACCCGCCTGCACAACACATCATTGTGCAGAATATGTCTACCCCCCATCCTAAACATGACATACACAAATTCCGCGATATCAAACCTAGGCTCGGAAGTGATAATTGGATCACATGGAAGCGAGATCTACTCATGACCGCTCGCGACAGAGGACTTTACTGAATGATCACTGGAATCGATCTTTACCCCGTCGTCAATACGAATACTATTCAAGCCAGCAGTCAGATATATACCGCGACAGGAAACAGGCCTGTTTCACAGCTTGAAGCCGAATGGAATGACAGGAACAATGCTGCATATAACCAAATCATTGCCTGTCTTACCCCTGAGTTACAGTGTGCTATCAACATTACAGATCGCACTGCAGATGCTTGGAAAATATTGACTGAAAGGTTCGAATCACATAACCCGAACCTCATCACCGTTATCAGAGCTCAATACGAAAACTATTGAATGGTTGATGGACAACAAATTAACTCATATATTATGACGTTAACCGAATATCAAGTACAACTAAAGGAAATGGGACAGGATATCAAAGATTCTTACCATTCATCTGTGCTCCTTGGAAACCTTCCTGAATCCTGGCATATGGCATCCCAGATGATCGGAATGGTCACCACCTCGTCTAAAGAAGTCAAACAGAAACTAATTACAAATGAAGCAAATATAACAGCTTTTAATTTATCAATTCAAGGAGCCACAGCATTCTCTGCTCAAACTACAAATAACAGACCAAATTTCCAATAAAACAATCATCAGAATGGTTATCTCAATAGATGGCCAACACAACAGTCTACAGCCCAAAGTGCTCTTAATCGTCAACCTCAACAGAACTTATCCCAACAAAGTAATAAAGCCAACAAACCTCAATACTCTTGCAATAATTGTGGCCATATAGGCCACTTGGCAGCCCGTTGCTTCGCTCCCAGTGGAGGTTTGGAAGGACAAGCACCATGGATGAAGAACGGAAACTCTACACAGTAAACCAATTCCAGCAAGCAAACCACCCAATTCCCAGCCTTTAATTCCCTTCAGAATTTGCAACAACATAATATCAACAAATCTTCCAATTCCTCTGCACAACTCGCAAACATTCCTTCTTGCAACATTGTCATGATGGCAAACATCGCCACTCAAGAATCGTTACAACCGATCTCAAATATACACCTATCTACACAGACTGCGGCTCTCAGTGCAATAAAAGATCAACCTCAAGTCTGGCTTGTCGATTTGGCAGCTACAATCCATCTCTCAGGCGACATTAGCCTTTTTCACGATATCTACAGCATTTCTCCTCTTTCAATCGAAACCGCTAGTGGAGATTCTTTTACAGCAACTCAAAGGGGAACTATATACCTCACAATATTTTCAGATGCAGCTTCCAGTTTGCAAGATCTTCCCCTTACACTCAAGGACGTCATATATGCACCAAATCTCAATGCAAATTTATGATCAGTTGGACGAATGACCACTGCCGACGTCAATGTCATTTCAGTAAAGAATCATCTTCACTGTCAATACATGATGAAATAATCACCCGTGGCTCCAAAATAAATAATTTATTCGCATATACAGCAAGACATAACCCCGGATCGCCAACTTCTTCTTCTTCTGAACTCGAAACCATTTCCTGGACCAACGAAATATCAAATACGACACTGGCATCACTGACTCGCGCATACAGGCTACTCCATTATCAAGAAAATGGCTGACATCGGTTCTGTCATCGGTTTAGACATTGATTCCAAGGATGTTCCTCCCCAATGTACAGACTGTCCTTTTGGAAAGCAAACTCGAGGTCCCTTCTCTGCAACCAAAGGTTTACCCAATGACATTGGCGATCTAATCGTTTCCGATTTTTGTGGACCTTTTACGACATCTATTGGAGCATATAAGTATTTTGTGACATGGATAGATTCAAAATCGAGATACACATTCATTGATTTTCTCAAGAACAAAGAATGCAACACTATAACGAAATCATTCGAAGAATATGCAGCTTGGTTACTACGTCAAAAGAAAGTCAACATTAAGAAGATTCAGACCGACAACGGAGGAGAATATATTGGACAAGAGTTTGAAACCGCATGCAAGAAGCTCGGAATCATTCATCAAACAACATCCCCATACACCCCAGAACACAATGGCATCGCTGAACTTTACAATAGAACTCTACAAGAAGGCGCTTTAACTATCTGACACGAATCAAACCTATCAGACGGTTTTTGGGTTTCAGCAATACATACAGTCAATTCGTCAAAATGCATATTCTACATTCAAGACTAGGCATCACCCCATACAAAGCGTTCTGGGGAAAGCTCCCACAAGTAGATTGGCTATGCATATATGGATCCAAATGTTGGGCGTTGGTACCGAAAGACATCAGACGAAAAGGGACGTTCAAATCTATTGAAGGAATTTTTACAGGATATTTCGACAATTCAAAAGCATACAAAGTATGGGTACCTCGCACATGAACACTCATCAAGGTTAGGGATGTAATTTTCAACAAACTGAACCACCTCGAACGTGTCACAATCCACTCGACCAACAACGACCACCTGCCCAAACTATGGACAATCAACAACACCTCCACCCCCGTTCCCATATCTATTGATACAGACATTGATCCTATATGGAACAATGACAAAGAACTACCTTTTGCTGAAACGAATAAGCCATCACCTGAGCCTGAAGGGGCAAATCAAGACGAACAGGCTCAAGGAAATGCTAGAAACAAGATTTTTCAAGATTTTCGAAACATTCAAGACAGCTCACCATTATCTTCTCTTTCCTCCTTGACTTCTATACAACAAAACAATCCCCCTATTGTTTCTCAACAAATAGACCCCAACCGCAACCTTCTCAGACAACTCACTGAAGCAGATACCTATGAAAGACAACCAACTATCGCTCCCCAAGATTTTGAACAAGGACCTTGGATGGACCCCTCAAATACTGAATATGGAAGAGGACACAGACATTCTTGTGCAGCTCTGATATCAGAGGTTGCTGCATTCGCTCACGGAACCCTAGACCTCAAAACAACAGAAACTGTGTTCGTCGTGCTTGCTCCAGATGAACCCAGCAGCTATAAGGAAGCTATGAAATCAAAGGATTCAGAAAAATGGAAAAAGGCCTGCAAAGTTGAATACGACACCCTTCTAGGATATGGAACATGGAAACTCATCGAAAACCTCCAGGAATCAATGTTGTCGGCAGCCGTTGGGTATTTAGGGTTAAACGAGACAACCTTGGCAACATCAACCGATACAAGGCTCGAGTTGTTGCCTAAGGATTCTCACAGATACCTGCCATCGATTTCAATGAAACATATTCCCCCACCGTTCGACTCATATCAATCTGATTCATTCTCGCACTCGCTGCCAAATACAACCTCGAATTGCAGCAAATTGATATCAAAGGAGCTTACCTCAATGAAAAATTGGACGAAGATGTTTATATGCAACAGCCCAAAGGTTTTATAGAACCTGGAATGGAAGATTTTGTATGCAAACTTGATAAATGTTTATATGGTCTCAAACAAGCAGGACATGTTTGGCATTTCAGACTCAAAATTGAACTCAAAACCTTGGGATTCACACCCGGTCATGCCGATCCCACCATCTATTTTAGACGTATCAACAACTCCATTCAGATTTGCAGGTGGTACGTGGATGATGGACTGCTTGCTGCTGGCTTGATCGAGGACATGGATGCAATCCTCAAAGACGTTAATGGAAGCTTTGACATAAAAGACTTAGGTAAACCGACCCGATTGCTAGGCATGAAAATAGCTCGAAACCGTGATCTGGGCACTATCCATCTATCTCAGCCCTCATTCATCAACACCATTGCTCGCTGTCTTAACATTACCAGTGGACGACCTATAACCTCACCTATGGATCCCACAATCGAACTTCGAACAACGATCGGTACAGACAATTATATAAATGTTCCCTACGCTTCCGCCGTCGGTAGCATCAATTACTGTGCTATCTCCACTTGTCCCGAAATCTCCTACACCATCAATAAATGTGCTCAATTCTCTGCTAAACCAAACATGATGCATTGGGAGGCGGTCAAGCGAATTGTTTGATATCTATTGCATACATGGGAACATAAAATTTTATATAAAAAAGATGGTCCCGGAATTCAAGGTTACACTCACAATCTTGTTGGATACTCTGACGCCGATTATGCTGAAAATTTAAACAATAGAAAATCAACTTCCGGCTGGCGCTTCACCTTCAACGGCACACCCATTAGTTGGGCCTCCAAAAAGCAGAACCTAGTCACTCGCTCGTCAATGGAATCCGAACTCATTGCTGGATCTTTTGCTTCTGCCGAAGGAATATTACTCATCAAACTTGCTACCAATTTCAATCACATCTTTTGCCCTATCCCCATTTTCACTGATAATCAATCCGCCATTACTTTTTCCAACAAGGATATCAATCATAACTGAACAAAGCACATAGACATCCATTATCATTACACTTGTGAACAAGTTCAAATCGGTAACATCCAACTACACTATATTCCTACAAACAACAATCCTGCCAACATTCTCACAAAGCCACTTTCACCGTGCAAGCACATCCAACTCCTCGACATTATTGGAGTCTGCTGTGCTTGAAGGGGCATGTTATGACATGCAAAATATATGCATATAAGGACAGTTTCTATTAATATTCCATCTTCTATTTCACTATTCCGCCTCATATTCTAGACCCTAATAAACCCCCTAAAAACATTTATATAACAGTAAATCACATGCACTCACACCATTGGACAATTCTTAATCATACAATATTGTCTTGTCTCGGACTACAATCTCGAATGTGTTTCATCAGTCCGGACCTCATTTCTTTCACTCTCCGATTGTATCTCGATGCCGTCTAGACTTTAAACATACTCTAGAACAAATCCCGGCTCCACTATCACTCCTATCTAGTCTCTTTTTGAATCATCATTTTCCCCTATGTAAATTGCTATAAATACAGGACTTCGATACAGTAATAAACCATCTGTTCAAGTCTACAACAGTTCACCCCAAGTTCAAGCTTCATCAAGTTAACTGAAGCTTCGTTTATTGAGTCTTATTATTATCCTATCATCGAAATGAGTCTACGGAATTATTACTATCTTTCTCTTAACAGTGTCTGCTGCCACTGCCATAGTGAACTCGAGCTGATGTGGCCACTCCCCCTCCATCTCGACCTCATCTCCCTCTTCTTCCTTCGCCAAAAACACGAGTACAGCACTATCTGTAGGGATTTGGAGACCACAAAGGTAAGCAGGCTTGTTTCCATAGCCTGTGCTCGTCCCTCAGCCCTCTGTGATGTCCTGAATGTACACAGATGGTTTTCATTGCCTCTGGCTTCTAGTTTGCAGCTGAGATTCTTGCACAGGTTCAGATACCTCGAAATCTTCGAGTAGGTCTATGCATGATGGGTTCTGGGATGGGATAGGTGTGGGCGATGTAGGGGAGGGTTCTGAGTTGTTTGGTGGGGCTGATGGGATGTCATTGGCTTTTTCAGAGGTGGTGTACTGGTCACTGGAGGTCCTATTCTCCCCCTCTACCTGTACATCAACTGGAACAGTGATGACACTACTGTCAAATGTCATGTTATGTTCAACAGTGACACAATGTTTGCCTGGCCAGTATATCCTGTGTCCTTTGCTTTCGTCACTGTACCCTACCCATCTACCTTTGTCTGCCTTTGCTTCAAGTTTCCCACTGCTCTCCTTGAGCACAAATACCTTTGTGCCCCATTCAGGTAAGTCTGAGAGGTCCGGTTTTGAATTGAACATCAGTTCAAATGGTGTTTTGTTGTATGGGAGTGTGCAGGTCGACATTCTATTCTTCAGCCAAGTAGCATGATGTACCAACTCGCTCCAGAGAAACTTTGGTAGTTCGGCCATGATATGCATGGCTTGGGCATGCTCTAGCAGTTTCCAATTCAACCTTTCTGACATGCAATTCTCCTCAGGTGTGTCGTGAACCGTAAGGCTTCAAATTGTGCCTTGCATTTTCAGGTATGCCGTGAACTCATTGGACAGGTATTCACCACCATGGTCAGTCTGTAGATGTTTCAGCTTCGCACCATGCTGTGTGCCTAGCTAAGCTTCATATTCCTTATATCTAGTCATTGTCTCACTCTTCCTCACCATGGTCTCAAATTGCGACCATTGGTTGAAGTCATCAGTAAAACAAACGAAGCAGCTTTTTCCATTGAAATTTGTGGGGTTAGATGGTCCCCACACATCCAAGTGGACTTTCTCACCAAATGTGGTGGCATGCGGACCTTCTGACTCCTTCAGAACTGGTTTCCATGTTTGCTTTGCTTTCACACAAGCAGCACAGAATGTTGCTTCACTCATCATGTCAAGCTCAAGTCCAGAAATCAATCCATCCTGAACAAGCTTCTTGGCAACTCCAGGTGAGATATGACCCATTTGATGATGAAGTTCATCAAGTGTGAGAAGTTTCTGAGCAATGTTTGCAGTTTCTGAGGTGCGTGACTTGTGCTTGACCTTGTACAGACCATTTGAGAGCAGAACCTGACCAACTAATGGTCCGTGTTTGTCTCAGATAATACACTTCTCCCCCTTGAGTAGTGTGGAGTAGCCAGCCTTGTCACAGCCAGTGAGTGATACCAACGTGAAACCAAGATCAGGACAATATAGTACATCATTTAATGTGACTTGAGTTGTCGTCTTCCTGTTTGGAATGGCCACCTTCATGCTACCAATTCCAGTAGCATTGAACACGGTCTTTTTGGCCGCATTGATAGGTTGGGGTGAGATCTCCTTGAATGTGATGAATCAGTGACGGCTAGGAGACATGTGACCTGAGGCTCCTGAGTTGTAAACATTGACTTCAAGACTAGTGAGTGGACTAGTCTCCCATGCGAGTGTGACACCAGCAAACGTTGTGTCTGTATTGGCTGTGTTTGCAGATTCACCACCTGTGTCATTATTCTTCTTCTTTTTGCCCTTAGAATGGCATTCAGATTTGATATGACCCTTTTTTCCACAATTCCAGCACTCAATGTCACTCTTTGAAGTGCTAGAATTTCTGCTTTGACCTTGTGATTTATGATGGCCTTTTGTTGTTACAAGCACATTTTCATTTGCCTTGAGTTGTCGATCCTCAATGACAAGCCGATCATATTCACCAAGAATGGTTTGGATGACCTTGTCTGGCTCCAGCTTGGTATTGGAGTGGGTCACAGAGGTAGATATGACATTAATGAGTGGGTGATAAGGAAGTGATCCCAATATAACTGTGACGAAATCTGTATCAGTAAGTGCAGCTTCCATACCAGACAACTGCTCCTGCATCTGCATGAGAGCCTCAGTGTGCATCCTGACATCAGAGTCCTCTTTGCATTTCATTTCATACATATGGTGTCGCAAATGGACTTTTACCGTCACAGCCTTGCCTTCATGCTTGACACAAAGGGCATCCCACACACCCTTGGCAGTCGGCTGTTTCTGTAGCTCCAGTATAATACTGTCAGGGACAGTTGTGAAAATCTGTGCCTTGACTGTCACCTCACGTTGGTGATAGTCATCCCAACATTTCTCGGCTTTCTCCAGTTGTTCCTCTTTGTCCTCATCCATATCGTGACCTTCGGGGAACATAAGGATAGCTGCAGGTATCCGAGCAGTCCCCTGTATATGTCACATTACACCCCAAGTCAATGCTAGGGTCGCTAATGTTTGACTCTTCCAGGTAACCCAGTTTGACCTGTCCCGGGCAAGCTTGGGAACAACATAAGACTTCGTAGATGACATTGTGGGCTCTGCGGGGCCCATAACCTGTAGCGGTTAAGCACAGTAGCTAAAGACGAACAGGCTCAGTCAATACGCAATTCACTGAGCTATATATAATAACTACCTAAAGACTAACAGGCTACATGAATCGGTGAGTGCATGTTCATCTTTATATGGGAATGTTACACACCTCCGTGAATACACAATTCACTGAGGGGTATTTTAACTATCAGTCTGAATAAATAGGTTAGGTTGCGGCCTAGATATGCTGCAACCTTTAGTCACCTTCCCCTTATTGTAAGCCTACGTTCTAGGCTTATTCGGTGTCCAGCGCCCGTATACCACAACACCTCTTTCCTCAGCCATTATAACACAACTGAACTAAGAGCTTACAGCCATTTCACTTATGTAAGGTGGAGTCAAAATCCGACTCTGAATATTCATAAGGAAAGAATGTGCTGTAGCACACCAACAAGAGCAAATTAAAATAGAAAATTTGTAATATTTAATTAATATATGTTAGTTACAACTGTATGTATAAATTGAAACATGTAAATAGGTATTTGTAAATATGCTATAAAATGTGTTATTTAGCTCTGGTGGCTCAAATAGTCTTCAATAAGAGCCCAAAAGCAATCATATTGGAGATATATATTTATGTAACTTTTCACATGTTTTACAATCCCATGTTATTTTTCCTTTCTTCGACCTCTGGAGTGATTCTGCCTGTTACACCTTTACTCTAGTGGCTGGAGCATTCATAATTCTCTTCATAAATATTGTTATACCGAAGGATAGGATCACGAATGGACACGAGACCTTTTGGCGGTGAGTACGAGTTTGAACTGGACCATTTTCCATGACACCCACACAAAAAAGCAGGTCCATCGAAATTGGAGGGAACACCTTTGGCACTTCATCACCATCATGGGGTGTATTTCCTATCTACTGGAATTGAGATATATAATAGATAGCCAACTGATGCAACATCACGGTGACTCACCCCGCAAGTTTCGGTTCGTCACATTTTATTACATGACCATCGGCTTCTCTCAGCTCGTTAAAGGCATCGGTATCATCGCATCGATCCACGATTGCTATTGCCATTGAAGTGTAATGTGCTCAGGTTATGGGAAATGAGCATACGAAAGTGGAGAGATCTATCCCCGAAAACTTGCCATCCCCCACCTCGTGAGAGTTTCGAGCGAGATGGATGTCTGCGAGACTCGGTTCTGCAGCACTGAAAACACGAAGCACGGATGGAATTGAGAGTGCATCACCGAGTTTTATATGAACGACGTCCGGAGTAAATACCAGATACTCAATCTCAGCTCATGAAGCCCATAGAGCGATAATCATTTGAGATGTCGCCTACAGCCAAAGAGTGCGCAAACAGCATCGACAGTAGAAGATGAACGGAAGTTAAGATCCAAATGTTCTAATGCTGGCACCGTCAGGTGCGAAAATAACGGATTAAGCGTCTTGCCCTAAAGCGGAAGTCTGAGGGAGAGCAGGGCAACTTGAAAATAAGGGACAGTCGACAAGAACTGGCCTGCTTCCGTCCACCCTAAGAACTTGACGCCGGGAAAATGAATTGGGAATTGAAGGGAAAAGGCTGTTGTTATTCCAAGAGATTTTAAGCCAACACAACGAGAAAAGAGAGCAGATCGGTAAAGATTTGAGGAGGACGTCAGGTATGTGAAGATGAGTGAGACCAGGCGCTACGGTCGTACCAAGGAGATGACCACCAACGTAAGGATCACATGCAGCTAACTGACGCAATGTCACAGCTTCATTTTTTGACTCCTCAGAAACACGCTTGCCAATACGCAGTAGTGAAAGCGTCTTTCCACAATCAGGGGGTTGCCAATGAGCACATAAGTCGGGAAACGGAATATATGGCGTCCGAGTCGATTCATTATGGCTTGGAAATGATCTTCGCCCACGCATGAGAAGAACCCAACAATAACCACATCTCTATGACATGCCATTGATATTCCTAGATGTCATTCAAGATCGTCGAACGCGAGGTGTGGCGTCCGTGATCAGTATCCAACGGCGACAGACTCCTATCAAGACAACCCGCACAGCATCTGGATCGAAATCTGAATTTCTACATCGAGGTGCGTCATCGTCCAAGGGCTGTAAGGCTTAGGCGTCAAGTCCACAAGTAGTATATGGCCAAGGACCTCGGTCGGGAGTTGAAGCATCGGCACCCAGTCAGTTCTTCAACAGTTTCACAAGACCTACGAAGATCGACTTCGATCATTTTGAAGACCAAACAACTGATTCTCCAGTGATGCTATTCGGATTTTGATCGATTTGAGCCCGCGACGTTGTCGCGCAAGCCGCAGTCGAATTTGGTTCACCTCCAAGGGATCCTGTGCGACGTCATCTGCGACTATTTCGGTCTTGTATTACGATTTACATCCGATATAGCTGCGCACTGGGAAGAGGCCACTGGCAAGGGAATCAGCCAGTACCTCGTAATAAACGTAGGGTGATCGATGCCTTTGAAGAACGCAGACCAGTCTGCGAAGACGACGATGACGGTCCATATGCAGCTGTGGGAGTGTCGTCACCTCTGTGAGATAGAAGAGGCAGAGGGGAGCATGTTGAAAGAAGGCACGTACAAACGTGTAAAAGGATATACCACGCTGCGTAGGACGGCAGACAAGTGGAATACGGCAGCGTGTCATCGCTAATCCCTTGCAGCTACAGACCATTCAGCCAACGGATCCAACTCAGATGAAACGCAAAAATGCCCACATCCTCTTCCTAGACAACATAATCTCCATAAGACAAATCTCCATTCAGTGCAGCATCCCCGTTATAGGAGTTGTTTGAGAATTCGCCATCGACCTTGGAAGAGCTCTGGGGAGCGCCTCCCACGTTGCAAAAAAGCTGAGCTGCGCGCAGGGGATTTTTCAATGTATGTACATACTATTGAGGGGGAGGGAGGGAGAGGAACGCACAGCAATGGAAAATGTAACAGATACCCACGGCGTCTCGAAGCCAATGAGTCGCTGCGAATATTTTAGTGCCGCATCGTGTATGATGAGCACGACACTACGGTCCTGGTGGCGGTGAAGGTCCTGTGGTTTGGGAGAGAGGAGAGGTAAAACAGTGGTTTGGGGTATATTCGTGGTCAGCACAGTGTTCTGCCAGTCTATTTTGGGCGGATGTTTTCGTGGCGATACTATTGGAGGACCGCGTTCGCATTTCCGTCTCGGTGTGGGAATATCACGGCGAACTCCCTCTTCTCCCACCTCTCCCACATCGCACCCTCACCGTTCTTCCCATACCTTCCTACGCCCGCTCCGCCAGCCGCACGCTTTCCGACCCCGGATCGAGACGGATCGATCCAATACGTGAATAGAAGAACATATGTCTCAAATGCACAGCGAGTTTGATACGGTGGGGGACCAGAACCATGCAGAGGGAGAGCCTGAGGGCAGATTGTTCCGATTATTTGTGGAGGTGGCGATGAGGGGGATGTCGGGAGAACTGTTACCGTGAGTGCATGGGAGATGGTCAACATGTAAAGGGAGACTTTTGACATGTTATGGACATGGAGTGGTGTGGAGGGAGGGTATGCACCACGGAAAGTGTATGAGAAAGAGATTGACCATAATTACCCCAATAACAAACACACCGCTGTGGGAGGATTCGGCGCCGGTGGTGCCCGTGACTATTCAACTTGTAGACACACTACAAGTGTGGGCTCAAGTTTGCCTATCACTACCTCATTATTTTCGACTACCAGAGCCTCATGTATCTGCCAATTTCTACTTGTATCTAGTACGAGTCTTACAATGTTGAGGCGGTTTATCCCGCGTGACAAATTGTCAGAGAATATGGAGATACGAGGCTAGGTCCCCACCGTCGGAGACGACGGTGAACGCACAACGCGGGCGCCTGAGAGGGCTTACCGAGCGCTCGCGTTGCAAGGAATGATGTACAGTACGTTACATGTGGCAGGTTCAAACAATTTGATAGACGCGTCATCGAAAGCTTTCCGGCCGGATCGTGTGTACCCCGAGGAAATATCCAGTGTTGTGTATTCACAAAATGCATCGAATTAGGGTGCCCCGGTTGTTCCGACTACTCTGATATCGCAAGGTGCGTACCTCAGGTCGTCGCGACAAATCACACAAATCAGTTTGGAAAGTCAGCTTATTATTATCCCTGTGTGTATAGCCTCCTGCTTCACACGCGCGCACTGCTCGTATCGTCCGGGTCGCACATCGCCGTCCTTTCAGGGTTAGGGGACGATACATGTTATGTCTATTCTATCAACTTTCCGACTTGACCCTAATAACTATGATTGAGTGTTTCCCCTCGAATGTACCCTTAATGCCACACGATAGTTACTTGACATCATTTCACAGGCACTCTTTGCAGGTTCACATCCACAGAGTCTGCGAGGTTGAGTGTGCTCGGGAAAAAATGAAAATAAACCATTACCACACGAGCTTTTGTCAACAGTCCTCGCATTACAACTCTTCTTTAGTATCAGGAAGTTCATTTGAACTCTCACTGCTTTCGCCTGCCATCCATCGTCAAGCGCGCCATGGTATTGATGTCAACTCCCAGCATTTGGATTCGCGAGTGTTTCGCATGTGTCCAATATCGATGATCATCAGCAACGGGAACTTTCGTTGTGAACGGATTCAAGAGATGCCAGATATTACTACGATCATATGGCTTCTACAGATGAGGTATCCAACCGTCTATCTTGACTTATGAAAATCCGTCCCGCTTTTTCCCTCCAGATGAAGTGATCTACCACTCCGTCGGGTGTGTAACTTCATTATTTCCCTGCATTCACATCATTGAATCGGAAACGTTGGGATTGGGTTCTCCTCGAGATGTGATCTTCAACAGTATTCGTTACCAAAGGTATAAGAGCTGGACCAACGGACTGGAGCAAACCATCCATCGGTTCCTTCAACTCGGTTCAGTGCAATGGCTGGTTTCAAAGGATTGTTGGTTTTCGCTTCGTTCGCTACCCTTGCTGTGGCAGTTCCATCTGCACCGTCCGCGAATGTGGTGTGTCCCGATGGCAACATCGCGCCCCATTCCGCTTGCTGTCCTTTCTTCTCTTTGCGCGATGATTTGACAGAGAATTTGTGCGCTCACTTTCCTCTCATAATAACCTTGTTCTAATTTCGTCCCCTGGACAGGTTCCAAGGGGTTTGTGGTGAAGACGCTCATCAGGCTGTCCGCCTTATTTTCCGTATGCTATTCCCACACCATATTGAAAGTGTATTATTACTTACCCCGTTGCAGACGACTCCATTGGCTTCTCTCAGTCCATGCACCGCGAAGGAATTTTCTCCGGTGGAGGAGCGGACGGCTCAGTGCTCGTCTTCCCCGACGTCGAGGCGAACCGCGCCGAAAATGCGGGTATTGCAGATGGCGTTCAGGGACAACTTCCCTTCTTGTCAAGGCACCCCGTCACAGCCGCCGATCTCGTCCAATTCGCCGCTGCTGTCGGCATTACCAACTGCCCCGGTGCACCGAGGCTCACCTTCTTCACTGGTCGTCCCAACGCCACGGCACCTCCTCCTGAAGGGCTCGTTCCGGCACCGCAGGACACTGTCACTCAGATTATCGACCGTTTCGGAGATGCCGGAAATATCACTCCGGATGAGATCGTCGCGCTGCTTTCGTCTCACAGTATTGCCAATGCGGACCACGTCGACCCAACGATCCAAGCTGTTCCTTTCGATAGTACTCAAAACACCTTCGATACCCAGCTCTTCCTTGAAGTATTGCTTAAGGGTATTGGCTTCCCCGGAACCGATAACAACACAGGTACGTTATATAATTAGCCGTTTGCATCGCATGTAACAACCATCTTTTTGTTTTATAGGTGAAGTTTCGTCTCCCCTTCCACTCGGCACTACGGCCCAACCGGGTGAGATGCGTCTCCAATCCGACTTCGCTCTCGCCCGGGATCCACGGACGTAAGCATCACCTACATTGAAACAATTATTTGAAACTTACAGGAGCTGTCGCAGCGCTTGTACATGGCAAGGACTTATCAATGAGCAAGAAAAGATGCAGTCAGCATTCGTTTCTGCTGTAGACAAGATGAGCCGAATTGGATTGGCGCACCCGGAAGATCTCGTCGATTGCTCTGTGGTTGTTCCTCAGGTAGTCAGTGCTGTCACGAAGCCTGCTACGTAAGGCCTTCCCACCTTGTTATCTTTTCCTTGAACGGATTCTTATTCTGACTTCTCCAGGTTCCCCGCGACCAAGTCTATCAAAGACATTCAACGCTCTTGCTTCGAGGAGCCCTTCCCTTCTCTCGCCACCGATCCCGGTGCCACAGAAACCCTTGTCGCGTAAGTCTATTTCTTTCGTTTTACTACGGTTGTCTCATATTTAACTTATACTGGTTCACCATTGCAGTGGTCAGGTCGGCACTTGAAATCTTAAATGACGTCTTTGTACCTACATAGTAGAGCTTTTGTTCAGTTTTCGGTTGCTTTGGAATAAATATGAATTCTGTTTATTTGGTTATAGCTTCCGCAAGTTGCGATCCGAACCTTCCCTATCACAGGGCTATTTTTATTACGTGGGTTGATCCCTGTGGCGAAGTTGGGCTCTCAGAGAAAATTTGGAGCTAAATGGCCAACATTGCATCGACTCGTCCACCAGTATATTGGGCCCAATAGTCACTTTGCTATTCTTATAAAACAGTTGGCTCCTCCATTTGATATTACGCAGAAGCGAGGCCGAGGACTAGTGTTCCCGAGAGCGACCTACCCGGTACACCGTCTCCTGGACCGAAGATAGGGTGCGCCGAGCGAGGGGAAACCGGAGGCTAGTCAGAGTTTCGACGCCTGCCAGAGTGACAGTTGTCAGGGGCCAATGCACTAAGTCGAAATTATTGATCTGAGTCTCCTGAACTGACGGTCTATGGTTTCATTCACATTAATTACTCTGAGGCCGGTCAGTAATTAATTAATTAGTATCCGGGCCAAAAACCAAGGCTAAAGATTTTCAACACATCAGGACAATGAACCAAAGGCTAGGTCTGCTATGGCAAGTACTAGCCAATGCTGCTATCAGACAAAACTTAGGATTCTACCTCACCCTACCTAGTCCAGATCCCTCCCATAGTCATATTGCAAGCTGCATAGCACTACAAAGAGTGCATATAACCAGGGTGAATGATAAATAAGAGGTCATCTTGTGGGTGTGCATGTGCTTTATATATATAATTATTTTGTGGATAACTGGACCAATAGATATTAAAGTCTAGCCTCATCAGACTCTTTTCTTAGTTGTAGTATACAGCTGAGAAAAGAGACCTACGTATCTGGTGATGTTAGATTTGGATCTGAATGGGTCCATGTGGGTCAGGGCATACCACAAGTCCAAGTCCAAGTGCAGGTACATGCAGGTTGATCTGTGGGAAAACCTGTGGGAATCTGGATCTGCAGGTCCAGGTACCTGTGAGATCAAATACCTGGGGATCCAGGTATTACTTTTAGCTGTAATTTGATGGTAATACCTGTGAATGACCTGCAGGTACCCCAAATACCTACAGGTTATGACCTGTGGGCTTTGATACCCACTGATCCAGGTCAAAGCTTCAGAGATGAAGTACTTGTGAATCCAGGTCCAAGTGATCTGTGGGTTGACTTGTGGTATGCCCTGATGTGGGTCATCAGATTTTAATACCCCCTCAATAAATTTTTGACCACCCTTCATGGTGCTATTGTAGACCTAACATCTGTACATCTCTCCAGTGCTTCAGGTGTGGTAGTCCTTTGTAAGTATATCTGTTGGCACCTAGTGTTGCCACGGTGTGACTCAGCTCCACAAGTTACAACTTAGGCTCAACTCAATGTTAACCATTTATTTGAGCCATAGTTGAGTTGTGCAACTGGGGCTTGACTGTGGCTCAAGCCATGACTTGAATAGTAAATATTAATAGATCTGGTTAGATATAGACAGATGGCAGTCAAGCCCTAGCCAAGCAGCCCAATAGTCACAGGCCCAAGCCTCAAGGGATAGACAAAAAGCATACTACATGACAGGCAATGGTCCCACATGCTGACACTCTGAACACACTGGTAACACATACTCAAATGTCACACATGCAGTGAGTGAGTGGTATGTTTCTGCCCATTCCAAAACTTGGATGCACTTAAGGCATGACAGAAGTGCAGGTGACCTGTGTGTTTTTCACAGATCCATCTGTGGGAAACCCATGGGTTTGTCATCCACAGATTCAGATATCCATGCTTTAATACCAAGTAATATACCATGTATGTAATTGGGATATGTATGTATTGTCAAGTCGAGTAAATGATGCTGAACATAAGTTATGTGACACTGCATTTGTTCCTCACACCAATGTCCTTGACAATGGACAGTGACACACAATCAGATTTTGCTTGTCCAGGAGATATGGTAAGTACTCCTACTCTACTTTGCTTGTAATTAATCCTTTCTATCTAGCTGTGCTGTCCCCTCTGCTCAGTTCCTTTCCATTGCACTGCTCAAGATCGCTGGCGGCTCTACTGCCACAGCAACTCTGTGCTCACATGTTGACCTACAGTGTAGGTACAGGTAGACCAAGTGAGCCTGTCCCCAGTCCTTATGAGTATTTGTCCTGTCTGCGATGTAGATCTGTATTCCCACTCATCAAGTTAATGTACATTAACATCTTCCCAGACTTGTATGTACATACACCTTGCTAATGCCTCTGCTAGTCTCTACCCTTGCCACCAGAATGGGCATTAGTGACACCCCAAATCATTAGTTTGCTGATATGCTGGATGTGAGTATCAATGAGCAGATGGCATCAGATATGTTCATGTTGTTTCTTCATAATCCAGTCCAGTCTAACATTATCATCTTCAGTACTTGTATCTCTGTTCAGAAGGCCTGTTACAGCAAGTTTCTGTTGATGTGTGTGTGGGTATGTGGGGAGAACATTGAGGTGGGGACATGTGCAGGCATGACAGATAGGTCAGTCAGAAGATGAGGTTGGAAATGATGGGAATATTACATACTGTTCTGGTCTAACCAGACTTCTGTTTCTAGATCTGCCATCCATCCTCTAGTGCTGACGATTGTATGTCCCCAATAGTGAACATTCACAAGAAGCTTTCACAAAGTGAAGCAAAACTCATCCAGAGCTTGGTGCTTCTTATAGATAGCCCTAGCCTTAAAGTGCAATGTCAGGTGGCATTTGCTCTCAAAATCTTACTATATAGTGATTGTATGTCCTCTAATACTCCCATCACAAAGTATTTGACACCTATTTGTATAGAAAATACCAACTGGACATCACTCAAGCCAATGGCCTCACTGCATTGCTCCACCTCTTGCAATTGGCATACTCCCCCTTATTCTCTCCTTGGTAAGGCTGTCCATAATTATGATTATAATTTAATTTAATCAGATTAAACCATGATCATTCACAATACAAATAAATTTGATTACATTACATTATATTAGGATTAAATTAAAATATGGGGTGCATATTTAATCATAATCAATCTTGTTTAAACTTGGCCAGAATGACATGCATAGAGGCTGGTGACCAGTTGTCTGTGGTCAGACCAGCTGTTTTGCCCTGTGGTCAGTGGTGTTTTCCACACCTTTTACCATGTCTAGGAGTAGTTAGTATAAAAATGAAATCTATGCTTTCACCTTAGACATTTAATTCCACATCCATCTGTAAGAAAGTACATCCTCAGAGTAGCATATATGCCACTCATCAGATTGTACAAGTCACCATGGTGGCTTGTGGGTTGTTATGTATATGCTGCCCATTAGGGGTGCTGAATATGAAGATTAGTGCTTCTATTGTGCAGGAAATGGATAGATAAAGAAGAGGTTTAATAGGTTTTCAATATAAAGGATTGAAGTGTTAAGGAGAAGTAAAAGATAACTCAGAGGTTTCAAAGATGATTATGGGTCCCTAATAGTAGTGAGGTACTGCATCATCCCAAGGTATGAGCAGGATGAGACTGTAGTTGAGTTGTTTTGCTAAGATATGACTGATTCAAGAATTAGAATAGAAAGAAGATAAAAGTCAAATGTGGTGTATGTGTTTATCCCTAGGAATCGACTCAGGGAGGGAAGTACTACAAAGAGCCTGTCCACAGGTTCATTTTATAGAAAACCTCCTCTCCCTCAGCATCTAAATCCTACCTTGGGGTTCTCCACTCTTATCCATACCGAGGCTTTATCCCCATTGTTACCCAACTGATTGAGTTTGAAGATGTAACCTCCATCTGTACCTCCCAAAATAGATCCCTTGGTAGCATCTGTGATTCTTAATTGATTCCATCCAGTCCTGAGGAGTAAGTCACTTCTCCTGCAACTGGTTCCTGATTCTCCTCTGTCTCTCCCTCTTGTCTGACATTCCCTGAGGTCCTTCCCTATCCTTTTGTTCACGTATACATGGCAAAGACAGCTTTTGCAACCTATCTGAAACCCACCCCATTCAGCACCTGTAGATACAATGTGGACAACAATATAGTTGTCCACAGTAGATTAGATAAGGACACTTAATCTTACCTATAAACCACACACTGTGTAGCCACCAATAAACATATTGGCTCAGTCTGCCTAGTGTGATTTGGTAAGAAAATTTACAGTATCTTCATTGTTATGACTGAAATCACTGTGGACCTCAAATGCCAGCAGTTGATTCTCATTGCCTACACTTCAAGCACATGTTTTGGGTCTACTGTAGTCCCTCCTGGAAAGTGTAGTGGATAGTCTGATTGCATGCTATTTTGCTGATCTGAGATTCAATCCTGATGAAGGTCCCTATTATTCAGTAGACCAGGCTTGGACCCACCGATACCTTCAAATCCAAGTTTTCAGATGATGAAAGAGAACAACTGGTTGTCCAGGGCTCATACAGAGTGTGCATGGTGTCCACATTCTCACACCACTTAAGATATAAATATTTAATCATAATTATGAAGAATTAACATTAAATTAAGACTATATTACAATAGAATACAGGTACATTAAAATATGGTGTGGAAGTCACCATGATCATTATAATTAAAATAAAATATGTCCAAAAAATAATTTAATCTTAATCAGACAGCCTTAGCACAATGAGAGCTTTGAGTACAGCTAGGTCATCAGGCAGGTCAATGAACTGTGTGCCCCAAGTGCAACAAGCTGTAGGAGCAGGGCAATTTGAAGCAGGCATAGTGAGGCAGACAAGGAAGCAAGGGTGGGTTGAGGAAGAGCCACCACAGTGTCATGGCTGATCAGGATGCACAGAGTTGCTTGGGTGGATTTCCAAAATATCTAAGGCTCAATCTACATATTTCCTGAGCTATGGCATGTTTTTTTCTTAAGACTCAAAATGGCATCACCTTACATAAGTGAAAGAGCTGTAAGATGTTACATAAAAGAAGGTCCCATTGATTCAATTTTTTTTTATCCCTCTGAATCAAAGAGGTATGGCCAGAATAAGCTGCAGGATGCTCATCCCAGCCACTCACTAAATAACAGTTTATTTTGATGTTGAAAATAATTCTGAGTTGGGGTATTTACTTGTATATGTGATATAAGTCTATATAAAAAAATGAGAGAAACGGGAAAGGTGTGGCAACATGGCTGTTGGAGTAAGGAGTAAGGCTTGCGCCGAACCCAGGGTACCGTATTACAGGTTCCTGTAACTCAGTAACCGAGATCCTGGTTTTCATCGGCGCGCAGCGCCGAGATATCCCTGTTACCCAGTTTGGGTTATCTTCCCTTTTTACACGCGCACTATCGTTTAAATCTCAGCGCCAACCTTCAGGTAAGGATGTTATGATGATTATTGCATCAACGTTCCTAACAACTATAATCCAGGGTTTCCTTGCAGGTATCGTAGAACATCTATAGAGTCGAATGTGCTCTGGAGAACCTGAAAATTAAACGGTTGCCGGTCTAAGACGAGCATTCCTCACGCTACAAATCTTGACCGGTACATTCGAATACTCAGTGCTTTTGCGTTGCTGTCCACAGTCGAGCGCACCATAGGATTGATGTTGTGTCCGCAATTGGATTCGCGAGAGTTTCAGACGAGCGCCCTGTCAATTATTGACGATTATCAGTGACGGTAACGTTCGCTTTGAACCGATTCCGCAGATCCCAGATATTCCTCACCATATGGCTTCCAAAGAAGTATCCAACCATCTATCTTGACTTATCAGTTCACCCGCATTGTCCCTCTAGATGGAGTGATATACCGCTTCATCGGTTTCATAACCTCGTTATCCCTGTGTTCACTCGCCTTTGAATCGGGAAAGCTGGGATTGGGCTTCCCTCGAAATGCTGTTTTTGGGATTGTTCGTCACCAACGGTATAAGAGCAGGACGACAGAACTGATTCAAAGCATCCAACAATTCTTCCAGTTCGGTTCAGTGCAATGGCGGCTGCTTTCAAAGGATTGGTCGTATTCGCTTCCCTAGCTACCCTTGCCATCGCAGTTCCCTCTGCACCGTCAGGGAATGTGGTGTGTCCAGATGGCAACATCGCACCCAATTCCGCATGCTGCCCTTTCTTCTCTCTGCGTGATGACATGCTAGAGAATTTGTGCGCTCGCTTTTTTCTTATAGTGATATTCTGTTGATTTCGTCCGCTGTACAGGTTCCAAGGTGTTTGTGGTGAAGATGCTCATCAGGCCGTCCGCCTTATCTTCCGTAGGCCATCCCACTACATTTGAAGCGTGTCACTTATTCCGTTACAGATGACTCTATCGCCTTCTCTCAATCCATGCAACGCGAAGGAATTTTCTCCGGTGGAGGAGCGGATGGCTCAGTGCTCGTCTTCCCTGATGTCGAGGCGAACCGCGCCGAAAATGCCGGTATTTCCGATGGCGTTGAGGGACAGCTTCCCTTCTTGTCAAGGCACCCCGTCACCGCAGCCGATCTTGTCCAATTCGCCTCTGCTGTGGGCATCACCAACTGTCCCGGTGCACCAAGGCTCAAATTCTTCACTGGTCGTCCTAACGCAACGGCGCCTCCTCCAGAGGGCCTCGTTCCGGAGCCACAATTCACTGTCACTCAGATTATCGACCGTTTCGCAGATGCTGGAAATATCACTCCCGATGAGATCGTCGCATTACTCTCGTCTCACAGTATTGCCAATGCAGACCACGTCGACCCAACGCTCACTGGTGTTCCTTTCGATAGCACTCAGAACACCTTCGACACCCAAGTCTTCCTTGAAGTCTTGCTCAAGGGTATCGGATTCCCCGGAACCGATAACAACACAGGTACGTTAAGCATTATTGATTCCATCATATGTAACCATGTTTTTGTTCTGTAGGCGAAGTTTCATCTCCTCTTCCCATCGGCACCCCGGCACAACCGGGTGAGATGCGTCTCCAATCCGACTTTGCTCTCGCTCGGGACCCACGGACGTAAGGATCGCTTACATTTGAAATTATTTGAGACTTACAGGAACTGTCGCAGCGCTTGTGCATGGCAAGGACTTATCAACGAGCAAGAAAAGATGCAGTCAGCATTCGTTTCTGCTGTTGACAAGATGAGCCGAATTGGCTTGGCGCACCCGGAAGATCTCATCGATTGCTCTGTGGTTGTTCCTCAGGTAGTCAGTGCTGTCACGAAGCCTGCTACGTAAGGCCTTCCCACCTTGTTATCTTTTCCTTGAACGGATTCTTATTCTGACTTCTCCAGATTCCCCGCGACCAAGTCTATCAAAGACATCCAACGCGCTTGCTTCGCGGAGCCCTTCCCATCTCTCGCTACTGATCCCGGTGCCACAGAAACCCTCGTCGCGTAAGTATTGTTTGTTCTATTTTGATTATATCTAACATGCACTCGTTCACCATTATAGTGGCCAGGTCGGCTCTTAAGTTCTAAATTAAATTTCTATGTACATCATACCTTTTGTTCGGTTTTCGCATGGTTTGGGATAAATGAGAATAGTGGTTATTTAATCATAGTTTCTGCAAAATGTGATCGGAGCCTGCCATGTTAGAAGGCTAGTCTTATTGTGGCATGAGATACATTGGACCGTGGCGAAGTTGCGATCCACAGGAAATAAGTCTTGATTCCAGAACACCGAAAAATATTTGAAAACATATAGAGAACGTGAAGGTCCTGGATGAGTTATCAGCGGCCAAGAAACTGATCAAGAGTTACATAAAATTCTCGAGGTGTTTATGTCGCAAGTGGCTCCAGGAATACTATGTTCCCAATCCGCTGATACCTTTATATTTGTGAACTCGGTAAATGACCCACAAGTCCTTTGTATACACCTTGAGAATTTCAAGTTTTTATCGGCTTCTGAGCTACTGAAAACACATCTGAGAACTTTACATTCTCTACATGTTTCCAATGACTTTTCAGTGTTTCCGAGAAAAAAGCTTCTTGTGGTTAACCATCACTACAAATAAACGCAAACACAAAATGAGAGCCACAGCAATCGATGTACAAAGTATGTCGCAAAGCTCTCATGGAGGGGGCGTTCGCGCCACCTCTACTGACACGCAGGACGATCGTCCAAGCGAAACGAAGCACACCTGGGTGTCACCTTTGATGGAGCTACTTAGCCTTGTGGCACGCCACGCAGCTAACTTGAACTAGCTGCATCACGGTGATTTGGCCGCACCAGCATTTTCTTCAAAACACCAGGTGTTCCTCAGAAAAATAAAATATCGTCCGGCAGTCATCCGGTGTGTACTCATCCGGCCACCCTCCGTAAGTGATATATGCTAAAATGAATAATGTCGCCCACATTACAAATGCGTCACCTGGTGCTGGTGCCTGTCCCACGAAACAAAGGACCTGTCATAACTTTTAGCTGCTCCTCAACGGCTATGTTAAATTCTATAAAACGTAGTTCATTCGGAAGCTACGCTTCTGGAGACTTCAGGAAGTTGATCAAACCAACTAATAGACGATCTGATATGTAGATACATTACCATTCACAACACGGTCACCAGTGTGGACTTTCCACTTAATTGTCCCCATGTGACACATAGGATGCACATCTGTGAGTGGCACAATAGGCTCATTTTTAACTCGCTTTTGTAAGTTCTACAAGACAACACTACCCATGCATCGGAAACAGATTCATGACCACACAACAAAGGTCACAATGTTGAAATACCTTCATGGACATTTCTACTCAGGTTGCTCACTCTGGCGACTTCATGCTCCATCCATATCTGTGATCCGTTGGGACAAAGGCATCCTCCGATTGAGTGCTGATTTTCAGGTACACAATCACTGTAACTTAACAGGATCAAATTCACGGACTGCCATGTTTGCAGTCAGAGCATGGACTCAGCCTCGAGCAAGTTTAAGTCACTATTGTCAGAGCTTTATTATCTATCTCTCTGTTCTCTTATATCTCACAATGGCACCTGTATGTATATATACAACTGCATAGCATATACATAAAATTATAATATGATCCTTAGTTGCATTCCTTGGGCATTGTCATACAAGATTGTGGATTGGTTGTATGGTGAGAGCCTCCTACCAGGTTGCCATTGTCAGAGAGCTCAGGCAGCAATGAATCATATTTTTGCATGGAAGACACAATTGCTGTTGATGGGGTGTTGGCACCTGAGATGGCTGTGATCGTGCTACATGCCACTCGCCTTGGACCTTGTACAAGCATAGCTTTGGAAGACTAGATATTGAAGTCGGAGGGAGATCAATGTGATTGGGGGATGTCACCTGGTGGGCCGGTGGTGTGTGTACTAGCAGAGCACAGTAGGATCCTGCAGGAGAAACCGTTGGGGATGGAGTTAGGAAATTTGCGGGAGACTGTGTTTTGGGTGATGCATCTACAGGAACAGGAAGGAGAGAGAGCTCAGATGGTTGTGTGAGCGACCATGGCTGTTGACATCTCAGGAGGCAATTTCTGAACATAACAATGGTTCTACTCACTCGTAAGCATGGGCCGGGCAATGTTTGAATGGGAGGAAGCGAGATGTGTTGATTAGAAATGCAGTGCAAATCTTGAACCCTGCATGCATTGTGCATAGTGAGCATGAAGCAGGACTGCATGGCTTCCCATGCCAATTCATATCTTGATGGCTCTCGAAGTATGAGTCCTTGTCTGGCATACTCACAAGCCTCTTCACCAGACAGGCCCATGTAAGTTCCGAGCACATGGTAGGCTAATATGGCACAACAGGGACCGAAGACAAGGTTGGTAGTTTCAATTGGAGAGCATGTTGGTGTGGTGCCCCTCAACAGCAGGGTCTGTTCATGGGCACATAGGTTCTCAAGGATGTAGAGATCAACTGTGTCAAGGTTCTCGACATGAGCCCGAAGAAACCCATAGCTGAGCCCAAATGCACTCCCATGGCAGGATCAACCTTTGTGAGCTTTGGTCCATTCATGCATGACTTGTGAAAATGCTTGGGAGCCACCAGTGACAATATCTTTGACAGTAGAATACTGCTGCCATAAGAAGTCCAATAGATCTGATTTCTGTGGTGCCAGTGTGAGAGCAATGTCACAGCCAGCCTTTTCACATTGAAGGTGTTCATGTTCGAGATCTCGGGTATTGAGGGCCCATGGCCATTGTATAGGCAGTATCTTGTGACAAGAATTATGGTCAATGACTGCAGAAAGAGGTATGTAGAAATAAAAATACCTCACGTGGGAAGAGGGAGGGGAGGAAGTCATGCTCTTCTAGGATTTTGTAGCACTGATGGAAAGGGACCTCAAACGTCATAGCGGTGGCTCTGTGCAGTGATTCACATTGAGTTGCATAATCAGAGTCCAGCCATTGGAATGTTGCAGTTCGATTGACCATATCATGACTCACAATCTCTGCAGGATAATGCAATTGAATATGTGGGATTTTCCACAAGCTCCAGGAATGTAAGGGTGGGGAATAATGATCACGCGGATGCTGAAAAGGGGATGCAAGGGGGCTGATGGTTGAATAGGATGGGGATGGTTGACATGATAGTACAGGTTGAAGGTTAATTGCACAATCCAAGGGAAATGGTGCAGGAGATTGTTTTTATTTCAGAGGAGATGTCAGGTGAGGAGGTGAGCAAGGAAGTGGTGGGGAAGCTTCAGTTTGTTGGGGTTCTGACAGTTGGTTTGGGAGCAGGTGCTGTGCGTAGGCCTGCTGAAGAACCCAGTCCTGAGAGAGTCTGACAATGATTGGGTAGCGTATGTTGGTAATTTGTTGCATGAGGACCCTAAACGCCCCAGAGGCAGGATCAAGAGAGTGACCGAATTCTTGGGCAAATGCAATAATATAGTATCCACAATCCGTACCATTCGGTTGCTGGGGTACGACATGCCGAACCTAGCACGAAGGTTGAGGATACAGAAGGTCTAATGCACAAAACCATACCTTATGCAAGAGATATGCATCCAAGTTCTCCCACCACTCAGGAGATAATTCATTGTTCTCCAAACAATGATTCTCCCATGTGAGGAAGTGAAGGATGCACTACAGGGCACTCAGTGATCCCCAAGGTGCATGTGTGAGTACCCATACCTCACAGATATGCCTGTGGGCATCTGGCTGTGTGTTCAGGCTATCATACACCCGAATGGTTCTTGAAGATGTGTTGATAGCGACTAGAATCCAGTGTTGATTTTTGGGTACAAACCATGGAAGTATGAGACACTGATATGTGAAAATATCAACCTGGAAATTGGCCAACTGTCAAAATCAATGCCGTGACTGCTCCCAAATGGACAGACCTCAGGTACCCACCGCTGGGGGTGTAATTTGCCCTTCTTCTTGCTGGCACAAGGAGGCTTGAATTGAGGTTTGGTAGGAGTGTCCCGTAGACGATCCGCGAGAAATGTATCAAATATCTTGCAGGTAGTCGTGTGGTTAAGTTTGGACATGTCTGCAGCCCAAAGGTGAAGGTAGCCATTGAGAATCACATCACAGAGACGACCATCAGGTTTCTGAACCTGCTGAATTTGGGCTGCTGTGATCAGATACTTCTGATCAACAAAGAAGTAGAGATTGGATTCCTGGCACAGGGTATCATAGAAGACCTGGTCATCACCAAATTGGGCTGGTAAGTCCTGGCAGAGAGTAAATGAGTGCAATTGAAGAAGGGAAATCTGAATATCCCATACACACACAGATGGTGGTGGAGTATCATGCTGTGATTGCTGACACAGTAGTTTGGATCTGGATTTAGGTCAAGGGGTGAGCTGCAAAGCCACAAGTACACAATGGAGGTTCAGGAGCTGCTTGTGGACTCACAAGATTGGTTTGGGGGAATGCAACTTGTGGGCTGAAACATGTGAAAGGGTCTCCAGGGTGTCGGAGGCCAGGCCTTCAGGTGAACCTGTGTAGTTAATGTACAGGGAACCAATCAAGCCCTGGAGTTCAATAGGTGAGAGACATCTCATTGTCTGGGCATCCAGGGGAACCTCTAGCAGAAGGAAGAATGCCATCAGGATCGTCCAGAATCCACAGTCGCTCGCATCCTTCTGGATGCCAAGTGAGACACTTCGAAAGTTGTTTCTCAACTGCTGCTGGATGATTATGTGCCATGTGAGTCACATGCCATGGGTAATCAAAGGGCAATACATACTGGTATGGTGGTTTTATTGATCAGGTAATTATGAATATACCACTGGTCTGTGATGTCCATCATGTGTGAAGTCGTAGAGAGTGAGTTGTAGGATGTGCATGGTTCTTGAGACAAGGGGTTGAGGTCATGGTGGAAGAGCATCCAATGCTCGTTCCTCAAATCCAAGAATATTAGGTGTTTGAAAGGTTGCCATTCATGTGAATTGCAAAGTTCTTGGGCCCACACAGACTTCTATCACTGAAAAAGAATGTTGGTGGCTGCCAAGGATATTTCATATATCAACATGAAAATTATACCTCAAATATGGATGCATCTCGCAGTGCTTGTTTGATATAACCTGACACACTTGGGGAGAGACAGAACCATGTCTGCAGTGCACATGTTTTGCTGAGAATGTTGAGCATCTCCGCAAAGAGCTCCATCTCCTCTATGCATAACAGATAAGTGGGATTGTCCCAGCGTGACAGGTCAGTTGTGCTCATTGAAAGTTCTTCAGGATCTAGGCTGTCATGGAAGGGTGATGGCAACATCTGTGAACAATCTTCCCCTGCCACCACTGAAACATCCTGGTTCACTCCCTCTGCCTGTGATAGAACATGATCTCAGTGCTGGATAGGCACGTACATGACACTCACATGGCTTTCGTCTGGCAGGTATTGATTACTGAATACCCTCATGTACTCCTTGAAAATTTTCACATTGGCTGGGAAGAGGCTGTTCCTGGCCAACCGCTTGGTTGCTTTGCACCCAGGCTTCTGGAAGAACACAGGGACATGTCTTCTTTTTTGCGCTTGCCATGGTTGCATTGCTAATATTGTAGGTGGCTGCCCCCAGTGGTGAAACTTTTCTGTAGTGACTGTAAAAATGCATTAGTCAGTGGGCCAGGTGGGTGAGAGATTCACTGACAAGTGCTCTTTGGTTCCACACCATCACTCATGGTTGAAGTGTTGTGCATGACTGGCAGTACTGTAGGGCCCTCAGTGCCCCTGGCATTCTCCAAACAACCCAAGATGGTCTTGAATTCATTATCATGCGCTTCATCAGATATTTGCTTGCATTCCCGGGGATCCCCCTTTTGCCTTTGATGAGGAATTTGCTTTTGATTTGATGTCTCAAGTTCTGTGTGCAGTCAATGTGGTTGATTGTATGTTTATTAGAGACATATGGCTTACCCTTCCAAACAGATGCTGGTCCATTTGACACCTCGAGTCTGGCGGATAATAAATGAAGGCAATTCTTCCCGCTCTGCTGAAAACTAGCACATCGGCAGCTCAATATTGACACATCTGCCAAGAAATCTCTGCTTCCTTTATGCTATTTTGTGCCCTGGAGCTGCAGATCAGCGCTGACATCAATTACATTTCAGTCACTGGACTTACGGTGGCTCTATGACCCGGAACCTCACAGCATCAAGCTGGGTTATGTACCCATCTTCCCAGAGCTTATGGGCATGATAGTTTAGCTCAGTAATTTCACAGGGGATGCGTTTATTTGAGCCTGTCCAATGCTGGTAAAACAGAAAGAATTAATTCAGGATAATGGCACCCAATCGATCAATACTGGTGTGCAATGATCAGTATTTCTATGATTGCACCACAGGCCCCTTTGGCCACTCACTGTTTATTACGTCTATTATCTAAAAACACAGTGTCAAAGACCCTGAAGGACTGTTCAATATGGTTATTGACATTCCAGGTCCTATCACGTGTTTGACCCAGAGGCCGACCAATATCAGTGAATAAAGCTGGTATCTGCGTGTTAATAACAGCCAAACAGCATTCCCCATGCAAGCCCACTACTCACAAATCCATTCATCAATGAACCAGTTCTTGCTGAAGTATGAGTATACAAAGTCATATTGTGCTTCTAGGGTCTCTCAACTCTTAGGTTTACGAGCTCTGGTGTGTCACTTTCGTTTGCAGGTTGAGGCTCTCTTGAGGTCCTCCAGCTCCAGGGTGGCATCCTCGCCAGGGCTCTCCTCTGGCTCCCCATTCAATTCTTCAATATCCTCATCCATTTGAGACAAAATTATCTTGCAAACCTTCTTGAAGAATCGCCTGACTGCAGCTGGCCATTCTTTCATTGTCCTACATCTTTGCAGCACCCGGAACTCCACAAGGATGGCATATTTCACTGTCATTGAGATGTGTGGGCCTTTGGCCAATGATCCGTCATCACAGTCCCAACGGAAGATAGCCTGAACAACATGCAATTGACACAGCCAAATGTATGCATTGGGAAATGATTTTGGGGGGGTCCAAAACGTGAGGTTGTCAGGCACACACAAGTGTCATGGAACAGATGTACCTTTCTTTACCGCTTTCAGTTCTGCCCTACACTTGTCAATCATCCATTTGGGCACTGCCCACCCATGCTTGAGCAACTCAATGCAGATCTTGAGAATGGCTGCCTGATCCTCTTCTGATGAGTGTGCAATACATTCAGGGTCTCAAAATTGCATGTCAGATAGTTCCCAGTGTAAGAAGGCACACACTGACACAAATTTCTGACCTGTTACAATGGCCTGCGCCCGTTCTTGGACCCTTGTCTTGGTGGCTTCCAGATATCCATACAATGTTTGTGTGTGGACATTCGCAGATAACATTGCTGATCCTGTGCTCACTGCTGGTTGCAACCATGGCCAACATTTACAATAACAGACCCCATACATACCTGGGGTCAGATGTCCATTTTGATCTACTGAAATGAGGAATGTCACTGCCACATGATTCTCACTTTTGTTTCTCCAGCTTGAGTCTGTGGCCATCCCATCCTGTGTCCCATGCAATAGCATGCTCTCAAGTGTCCAATTGTCAGCAAAGGCGCAAGTAAAATTGGACACAGAGTCTGGTTTGGTAGCATCATGCAGAGTGTAACTACAGGTCCTGTTTAGCCAAGCATTCGTGGCTCTGTGTAACGTAACAGATACACGCACTAATAAACCTTGCCTGGGTTGTGTTCATGCAACAGATGAATCACAGTGAACAGATCCTGATCCAGCTGTGCACGCCGGGTGATTTCAGGGACCATTTGTCTGATCTGGTTTGCATTAGGCCTTCGAACAGAAAGGAATTCATTTTGGACCTCTATTTGTGCATTCGTGTGCCAAGAGGTCATTGTAGGGTTACGATACTGATTCACAACCTCTGACATTTAATGCCTCAGTGAATTTCTTGAGGGCCCCAAGACAATTGAGCTTACCCCACATGATCGTAGTAGCTTTGGCACCAATCAAATGAAAATGCTCAGAAACAATGTTCCTCAGCCGACAAGACCAAATCAAATGTTTTGAGGATGCATCCTCGTGATCCCCGAATTGCCATATGTTCGCATGGCCCAGGTCATCTGCTATGACCTCAATCTTTGGGCAAGATAATGGCTCAGTCCTCACTTCTGACTGAGATGGAGAGCTTACCATCAATTTTACACCTGTACCACAATTATTCCATCAGTTATAATGCTCATCCTCTTCCCCCTCTGTGTCTGAGTCCTTTTCATCTGCTGAGAGTTGCAGACTGTTGACCTCAGAATGTTGAAAAGCATCCAGAACTGAGCATGCACCACGGCATACATAATTCCATTGATAGACAACCTTCCCTTGAGCTATAGCATGAGCACAGCCAAGGTCTGTAAGGTCTGATGTGCTCCAACAAACAACAAATGGTCTAGCTCGAATATCCAAGGGAGTGTCGCCAGGATGACCGAACCATGTTAGATTAACCCCATGTGTTGCAAAACATTTGTGTGGGCTGTAGTCATTGTGCTGTATGAGTGTAATAATTCTCACCTGTTATTACGACATCTCAGAATTTTGAAAAAATTGAAATTCACCTGCGCATCAAACCAGTCAGGTAGACTTTCTGTGGCAATCTTTCCCAGCCACTTCCAGAAGAGTGGGTCATGAGAAACCCAATCTAAAAATAAAGGTTTGGCGCCCTTGGTGTTCATGTTTGAAAAAGCCATCAAAGGAGTAATGCCAGTTGGGCGTGCCAGAATATTCGTGAAGACCAATTTGTCTGCTGTAAGAGCAGAGTCGGACACAGGGTTAGGGCCTCTTGAAGCCTCTCAAGGGTTCAGTGAGGCATGAGGGCACGGACTTGGGGAAATCTCCTGGGTGCGATCTGTTAGACAGAGGTTTCTTGCCTGGCGACCCCGAGGGTAACATCTAAGTGGGGGCCTTCCAAGGCCACGATTACCTGGAGGGCATTGCGACATGTTGGGCAAGCATGGTGTGTAGGAGGTATATATATATTTCTACGGACTTCCACACATTGTGGTGAGATCGTGAACAGTGAAAACCTCAGGTTTTTTCCACTGTTGTCGTAGACCACACATTAGACAATGTACCAGCTCAAGATGTGGTTTGGGGTGACTAGGTGGTTGTTGGCATGCCTCACATGGCCAAGGTGACTGAAGACAGTAGGGTTGCATGAATAAGAAAATCTGTAGGTGATCGCTCATAAATAATGGTTTATGGTTCAGTTAAGGTGAGAATGTTACACACAACCATATTTAAAGTTGTGAGTAAATGTTGTTAGTAAAATGTATCATACTCATGGTGTAGGATCTACATGCCACACACTGCCTTTTGCGTTAGTTAACCTGTAGCATTGTTTGTTTGAAAAACTCAAAGCTAACCCCTAGCCAACTGAAAATCAACCCATAAATGTGATCCGTAAAACTGCAATTATCTTATCTTAGCCAAAGGCAATTGGCTCAAAGGCGAGACCAAACACACCTTTCCATTATCTCAATAGATAGTCTGCTAGGGATAATAATTTACCTGAGATGTACTTGTTATTACAAAGCGAACGGTCCTAGTTTCATACAAGTTGGTGTGCTGGTTGGGGAGAAACGAAAAGTTGTGATGGATTTGTGTAGGTCAGGGGGGGCACAAAGTCAGTATTGCAAGCATGGAATTGATCAGTACATGGAACACTAACCTATTGTTCTGACCATGTAATCCGCAATGCGAAGGGCCACAAACTACTTGGTGTGGTGGCACTATTGTGGTCTGGTCGGGATCAAAACCTATTGTCCATTAGACAGGAATGGAGTGTGGACAAGACGGGCACCTTGTGGGCATGTGGCACAAAAGTGGTCTCAGTGACCGATTTGTAATGTGGAACAACATTATTAGGTTGTGTGTTATATATCATCCACTAATCTACCAACATCACGCTCAGTGGATCAACAACCTCACGTGATCCTCAAGCTTTGCTTGCCATCACTCACGGCATTGACACCCTTGTCGGATATTTGTCCCCTTCCCATATGTACCATTAGACATTCCTCATTAAAATTCAAATTTAGTGAAATAAAAAGTAGATATTGTGGATTAACCATGTGCAAAGTAGGACATCTTAGCTACCACAATATCTACATATGAACTCAGAGCTGAGTGCTACACTCTTTTTTGTGGTTCCGGTGCCTTTCACTTTTCACCTTTTATATACCTGCTCCCCAGCCTCCTCTCAAAGTAAGTTGGCAGCCCTTTGTTTCTCAACAGCATCATCACTCAGCTTTACCCACTTGCAAGTACCATCTTTCAACATGGCCAGAAGCTGCTTCACATGCAAACAAGCTCTGAGTCCCTCAGGGTTCTGAACTTTCTCAAGTCAACCCTGCAATTTTACATGTAGTTCCTCAACAATCTTTAATTCATAATTTGAGTAATTCATGCCAACTTTCCTCTTCTTATGTAGCTGCAGGATGGAATATGGGTTATTTAGTAAGTCAATATATCTTGCTAGCCTTAGAGATGACTCACGAAGACCCTCTTGAATAATTGAGCAACACTCTGCAATCTCTTCAGATACTGGATGTTTTGCTTTACTTCCCGCATTGATATCATTAGCTACAGGACAATGAGATAGAATAAAGATACACATGGATATCTGGTTTACCTGATTCTGGGCCGCCAACTGCCCAAGCTTCAAATGACATTAGTACCCATGTTGGGTCCAGATGGAAGGAATCTCAGAAGAATTCCATGGCTTTCTTGGAGAAACAATGCTTCGGTTGGTGGTAATGCTCCATGTCAAAACAAACTGCCATATAAAACCCTTTGATTCCTGCATGTTCTTTAACACCTTCGAACTGGATGACTATTAGTTTCTAATAATATTAAGGGGGCCACAAATACATACCTCTATTTCAATATGCTCAAACTTGGTGTCCACGTCACGCTGCAGTGCCTTCGGTGTGGCATGCTGTCACATCTGGTGCTCAGTTCACATTGCACCCAACATAGTCTGCAAACCCTGTTTCTCTTCTACACTCAGGTTCACGTATTTTTATACTAGTGCAGTGTAGTGAGTGCTCATGAACACAGGACTTGTAAGATGTGATCCCTTGGGCTGCTCTAGAACCAATGGTTAAGTCAACATGTTTTGAAACAGCAGAAGCAATTGGTTTATTTACCATCATTGTAGGCACACAACTCACAACTTACAAACATGTTCCATGCATTCAGGGCATGCTTTTGTTGCAACTGCTGGCCACCAAGATATAACACTTGACTGACCCATGAGACTGATCTGGATATTAGTTAGTTAGTCCAATTCCATACTGTTCAACTGTTGAGAATACTGGTACATACCTCTGATGTTTCTTTGCCATAACACAAGCACTTTCCAGAAGCAAAGTTTTTGTGAGAGCCAAATTGTTTGTGAGATTTGCCTGCTTTTCATGATGAAGGTGTTTGTCCTCTTGACTGAGCTTCGCACAAACACATTTACACTTCTCTTTCAAAGCCACACTGGAAGTCATGCTTTGTAGCTGCCTGTAATGTGGTGTTGTGGAAAGAGGGCAGCTCATGTGACTTCAAGTTGTTTTGTTGTTGGTCAGTGTGATTACTAATGCTAGCAATAAACTACAAGTCAAAAGTAAAGGAAACAAAAACAAGGTGTTGAATCGCATCAGGTTAGGTAGGAAAAATGAGGGTGCAAGGCATGCACAAAGAGGAAGGCCAGGATGAAGATGTACAGGAGTCCAAAGAGGGATAGGTGCAAGCAGTGTTGCAAGGAAGCGGAAGTGTAGAAAATGTTGCCAGTGCTCTGAATGTTTCCTGGTTGACATTCTAAAGCTGGTCTGTGGATCCAGCTTGGCAAAATTGAGAGGCATGAAGGCCACTTGTGGAGGGAAGGGGGAGAGCCCAGCAGGGGTTCTGCAGTGTTTGCACCTATGAATTAAAATCAGTATCTGCATGTCCTCCTGGGAGGCAGATGGTCTTCCAATCATGATAACAAATGTAGGGAATGAACACACAATAGTGGGAGTAAGGATATTTTTTGAAGGAGATCTGGGGAATGTTCCTGACTGTGTGTGAGAGAAAAGGCATGAGTATAGAGGTGGGAACCGACCGAACAACTTGAAGCCCCACATGCTTGAATAGACAAAGATGGCATGCACATCTTCATCATTGTGCAGGTGAGTCTGGATAAATGTTTCCAATGTGTTTGCAACTCTTGAGCTAGGTGAATGCATTGGAAATGAAGAATGAGTGTTTGTCAGCAAGATGCACAAACACCTAGTCTAAACATGCCCCTGTCTGTCGACCAAACATTTGGCATTTTCACATTCCTGAACTGCTTCTTGCACACTGTGCCATCCCACACCGCATGACAAGTGTGGTTCTAGACAGTTGGTGGACTATCCTTCACCTCCATGGTATGTGGTTCAATGCAAGTCTCATGATAAAATTTGCTATGACTGCATGCCAAAAGGATCACCCAGCGACCAAGGGCAATGCAGAAAACAAGAGAAATAAAAATGCTATGAGGAATACATGCACACCATATGACAAACCATGTGAGCCAACCACATGAGTCTCTCTTCTGTATCTCCCACTGGCCAAAGTGTTTCCCAGGCTTCTCAAGTGCACTCCCCTCACCCAAAAAAGATCTTTAGGGAGCATCTTGCATATGAATAAGGACCCGTCAGCCATTTCTGAGTTAGTGTGAATAGGTATGCCAGGCTGGTGCTGTAGGTTTGTGAGGCCTGCACATGCATGCCTTCCAGTGCCAGCATGTTGACTAAATAGACTATCAAGGGTCTTGTCAGCAATCAGGTCATTGACAGCACGAACATATGCTGCGCTGGGGCTGTATAAGGGCAACCTCCAGGGGGAAGTGGAATATCACACCAAACACTGGCAGATGGGAATCCAAAGTATATAAGTTCAAGGAAGGCTACAGGCAAGGATACATACCTGGCAGATGGGAATCCAAAGAGAAAAGCCTAAGGACTCCCACTGCCAGGGCAACTACTAATTAAGGAAAGTCTCCGAACTGACTGAACATTTTGGGCACTTAAAATGGAAGTCACGTGACCTATGACGTAGCCCAGGTAGATTCCAACTTGCACACATAAGTGGGTGCTTAAATCGTGAATGGAAGCCCCAGCTGTAGAAGTGTGTAGGAAGGCAGGGGGGGGAAGGAAATGGGAATATTAGATAGAAACAACAGGGAGAAAAGAGAGATAAAAGGGAAATGGGGACAGAAGAGGTGAACATAACCAAGAGAGGAGAATAGGAGAAGGAGAATAAAAAGAAGAAATATGGAGGGTTCCCCTTACAGGCTGGGACAAGTGCTCTTTTGTCTGGGGGCCTTACCGCAATTTCCTGGTAGAACAGGAAACTCTCAAATGAATAGTGTATCCTGATATATAGTACCAAAGTGTTTGACATCAGGACTCTGTGTGTGACATCGAAGAGGGTGGTGGGTCAGGTCCAAAACCACAAGCACTGGGCCAAGTGATCAGCTCTAGAGCTGGCGACTTGCTCTGTGGGTTGTGGTATCAACTCACCCCTTTGAGAGTGGATACCCAGATATAACTTTATATATATTAACTAAATCCTTCAGATCCAGCCCACAATCTGGAATTTCTCAAAATTGGCATACATGCATGAGGGACCCCCTTGGGTACAACTGCACATGGTAAATGCATTATTTCCACTCAACATTTGACCTAATGCAATAATTTCAAAGAAAGAATATAATGTTTGTACTGGCTGATACCTAATAGCTCAGAGAAGAATTAAGAGTGTACAATTAATTCTTCAACCCTGCCAGTGAGGAGCCTATCTTAAATTTATGAACCGTATGAGCAGGGCATCTCGAATAACGAGAGCTAAACATTTTTAGAATGACTGCTACATACATCAGTGTAAATGAAATGATGCTCAAATTTTTAAATTATGTTAATGTCATTGACCAAAATGTTACTCACACTGGTTCCACTCGGTTTGGGTGCAAGGGGCAGTGACACATTGGTAGATATCAGACCTACCAAATATCTAAGTGACAATCATATTATAATTTCTTCAACTCATTAAAACAGAGTACTATCCATTGCATCTGTGTAATGCAAGACTTCATCACACAAAACATCATTGTCATTGATTTCCACATGCTCATCCTCACTGTCATGAATTCCATGATCCTCCAGCCTCCCCACAAAATTCTCCTCAATATCATCCCCCCTCTCATATCCATGCCTAGTACCCTTGGATAGTTTGCCAGTAAAGCGGCGCAATTTATAGAGCATCTGGAGACAAGCCCAGTGTCCTTGGTTGACTCAATGCCAATGGATGAATTTGCTTTGTAATGCCTTGGACACCAGCAGGTTGGAATCCTCTATTAATTGTATTGTGCGAGCCATGTGCACGTCCTCATCAAGTCACCATGTATATAAAATGGTGACTTTCTATGTTGAGCCATAAGAGTTCTTCACATGCCTGGATGATTTTGTAATACTTTGTCGCCATTTCACAATGAGCCAGAATAGCCCATGGTTGATCCAAGACCTCATGCCAGGACTCCTTGAAGAGATCAAACTCCCCTAACCGCTATATGCCACAATAACAAAATATTCCAATGTTGGGCAAGGGGGGATTTGAAGTGGTGTGAGGGCATTATACCTCTCAACAGCTGCCCGCACAGCCACTGAGTGGCAGGTAATGGCCTCCCCAATGTGCTTTTGCATCTTGTACCCTGTGCGTCGTTAGTGGCAGTTGTGAAGCAATTAATAAACCTCATGTACCTGTCTCCATTAGATGTGCCTTCAACAGTTCCAGCAGTCTTTGGACAACCAGACATTCAAGTTCTTCCGCAGCACAAATGAACTCCCAATGCTGGATATACCCCACAGCTTTCTTATACTCTGCATCGAGAGGTGTCCAACATATGGCTAGTCCAAGCTGATGCTCTAGGTCATCAGCAATGTTCATGGCTAGAAGAAGCCTGTGGGGAGTCGCCCATCATTCACCCTCTGTTGCCCTACCCATGGCTTGTACACCCTTGGACAGGTTGCCACTTGGAGTAAAGTCAGCTGGGCTATAATCCAGAAACTGCACAGGTGTTTCATTTCCATATGCAGCCCTAAAAGGTGTAAAGTGGTGAGTGATTCGACTCCATGAATATCAAATAACACACTCAGCTTTTGTGAGCTTCTGCAGTGCATTGACATATTCAACTTGTAATACATCTTCGAGAGGTCCAACCTTCAAGTTGTTCAAATAGGAGATTTGCTCCTGGCACCATTTAATGAAATCTTCATCGACTAGACCAAATTGGGCCTTGAATGCATTGACTTCTGGCATATATTCCAAAATTATGGCCAGAGCTTGTTTGTAGTTGTTGTAAATAAAGCAGCCTAAGAATACATGAGCAAAGACCCACTGAAAGATCAGCACTCACTCAGTTCCAGATACTCATCGTCATCCCATTGATGGTAGTGTAAATCTATAAATTGCCACCAGTGAAAGTGTGAGGAAAATCTAACCACACATGCTACAGTGTTGGAAGACACAAAGACCCATTCACATGTCTCCAGATCTTCAATCCTGACACCAGGTAAATATGAAGGGTGGTTGTTCAGCTGACATAAAATATTGTGTGCATGACCATGGAAGGCATTCACAGCTAGCTCCAACTGATGACACTTGGCCTTGTCTGCTATAGAACTTGTGGCAACTGTGGTGACATGTTCAGAACATGTGATGCCATATCCAACGGCTTGGTCATTGCCAAACATGTTCAGTATCTTATTAAGGGTGGCCAAACCATACTTGGCTCTGTTTGCGCTTTAGGATTCATTGCAAGGATAGTATATTACTAACTGACAGCTCACTGCTCCAGTGAGGACATCCCATTCACTGCGGGAGACTGTCTCTAGGGACTCATGCCTGGGACAAACAACATGTGCTTGGAGTCCATCCAGCCCTTCTAAACTCAATATCATTGTGATTACTTGCATGGTCTACATTGTTGTTATGTAAGAAGCATTTTTATTTTATGATAGTTACTAGCAAAAACATGGGTGGTACAAATGGTTTGGACCTGGCAGCTACAATGAGTATGACATACAGTGATGGACCAAGCCTTGACGGAAGTGTGTGAGACCACAAAGGACACATGTGTCAATGAGGACAAGTTGAACACTTCTGAGCAGGGCTGAGGCTCACGCTACAGATAGTGCTTGGTACTGGGTGAGACATTGGGGGCTTACCTCCATGAGTACCTAACCTCACTACATGCCAGCAGGCTCACCGAAACTTCAAATGAGAGTTTCACGCTCAACTGACAGGCAGGCAAAGTCAAATTTCAGGTGTATGTAGCAAACATGATGGGCCCTTAGTAATTTATCACCATGGCCAGCAAATTCTGAATGTTTTTATCCTTACAGAAATTTGCTCATGCGGCAATTGTTTGTGGATCCCTGGTGGGTAGTCATGGGCTGTGGGTGGTTGTTTGGCCACTGGAGTCTTGCTGGAGTCTCTGGGAGACAGTCCCATGCAGCCGATGTGATGTTCACACTCCAGCGCATTTCAATGAGGGTTTAGATAAGGCCATGGTGGCAGACCAAGACAAACACTCCAGTCTGTTCAAATATATTCACAGTCTCTATAGAAACTGTATTAGCAGCAATCCAGTTCTCAGTACAGTACAGACAGTTTGTTCAAAGCCATGCAGTGGAGGGTCTTCTTTGTTGACCAATGTGGTTGCTTTTATAGTACCAGGGTGATTCTTTACATCATCTTTGAACCTGTCAATGTCAGAAGGAGAACTGAAGTAATCACTCTCAAAGACACATGTGTCAGCATGACCCATTGCCTCCACATGTTTCAACAAGCTGTTACCATCCATTGCCTGCATGCACTCAGGGGTAAGCTTAGATTCTCCTTGGAGCTGTGAAAATGGTTTAGTTGTGGATGCATGAAAGAGTTCCTGAATGCTTACCTTGTAGCTACAGGGAGGGCAGGCATTGAGGAGGTGCCAGTTTGGAGATCTCTGGCCCAGCGCATCATCGATGACTTCCTGAATACCACATTGGATGTCCAAGTAGATATCAAACACTATTGATAGTTGGTTGCAAAAAGTATTAGAAAATGTAGCCTAGTGGGACACAGTTAATATTGAAAAAAAATGAGCAAGGAAAACTTACATTATGAAGTCTGCATAGCACCTTGGCCATAGCTTGAAGACTGAAGGATGACTGCCAGCAGCAGATCTGGTGATACAATTCAAGACAATCAAGTGTAATCTCTACATAAGGGTCAATAGGAGAACACCCTAAAAGACCCACTTGGATGAGTGTGACATTTGCATGCTCGCCAGGGTGTTGAAAGATGTGTCAATATTCTACACAGCCTGTAGAGGAACATGAACACAGAAAAATAATGCACAAGAGTACTCATCTGTAATACTGACTGCAGTAACTTCAAAGTAGCCTGGCTATGGCTCTTCTCTGGCTGGCAACACATCTCAAAAACATGATTGACGATAGCCTGCAATGAGCATTGGGATTTGATCATCCCAAAAGGCATACATGGATGTGTTGCATTGTGAATGCTTGTGCTGATTGTTCCATCATCGAGGCTGTACCTGGTGGTGAAATGTGGCAAAAGCTTCTTGTCATGCATCTGCTATTCCCTGTCCATCATGTCCAATCTCTGTATGTTCTTCAAGGCTCAGCTCAATGTTTTCCATCTGTTCATCTGACCCGCTGTCGGTTTACTTTTGGAAATGAATCCAAAAGACAGTGGGTAGCGGTGTCGTCGTTGCACGGCTACTTACACTGGTGTTCGGCTCAGTGCGCTTTGCTATCAGCAGCAACAAAAGTAGAACAAGGACGAAGATGATGACGTAGCAGTGATGATGATGATGATGTAATACACTGACATAAGCGTAGACGAGATACAACAGCAAATGTCATGTGATTGACGAAGCTGGCCTTGATGTAGACGTAGTAGTAGTAGACTTAGAAGACTTAGACTTGAGACTTAGACGAGTGAATCCAACTGAAAGAGGTGAATTGGGGTACACTAAGGCGAAACAGGCTTTATATACATGAGCAGAACAACAAACGATGCGAGTATGCCATACAACGATGTCGTCGACAGCAGACAGGAGAAATGACTAACGGCGAGAGGCAGAAAACCAAAATAGGAAGGTGGTTTGTAAGGAAATGGAAAAATGAGTCAGGTGGTCGAAGAAATGAAAGGAAATATGCCAGCGAATTTGAAATAGAAGCCAGAAATAGAATAGAAGTGAGTCATAGACAATAGACCATGTGGAACAATTGGAAATAGAAGTACAGCCAAGAAGCGAGTGAGTCAGGTGATGAAAATGAGTCATAGCCGTCCAATAGGATTCCAGTTGCTTGTCAAATTTCTCCGAAGATAAGTAAGTGAGTCATGTGACTTGATGACGACTCAGAAACATGTGAACCAATCACGACACTTGGATACGAATTTCCTCCAGAGAGGGAACGAAGACGAGCCCTTCTTGACGAAGTCCTTAGGCACATAACCGTAGCAAATCTCTGTTCCTGGTCCGTGCTCTTTGATGTACCAGTTATTCCTGAGGACGATACGATGCCAACCATTCACTGGTTCGAAGTTTGGGTCAAAACCGATGACGTAGAAGGGAGCATGGAAGGTTTGATCGAATACCCATACGCAATCGTGAATGTGATAAGGAGGATATGAGGGGAATATTCGGTATGGGCCTTCAGGAGATTCGACATATAGGGGATAGTACCAATGATGTGCGACTTGTGGAGGAGGACTGGACAAATGAACATCAAGGGGAGAACGTCAACTAGGAAGTTCAACGCGTGGTCCAACGTGTATGTCTGGCTTGGCGGTCATCTGAAACGAATCATGGGACATGGTGGCGGCAATGCTGGATGGCATATTGAAAATAGAATTGATGAAAAATAGAATGAGTGTGGAGATGATGTGTCTGGCAGACTGGAGGTAGCACAGCAGATGATGGTCTGGCGAAAGCTGATGATGATAGGCGCGTGTGCAGTGAGCGTCTTTTGTAGTGTAGTAGGCGCTGTCGAGTATCATGCTTGTCACCGCATCCCTAAGTTTCATCTGTGGCATCCAGATCTTCATCTATGATCATTGAGTCTGCATCTGCCAGCTCATATCCTTGGTTTGCAGAAGTTGTCAAGGCTGTAAATTTTGATCATTAGTCACCATGCAGAATGTCAGAGTAGCATACCTCTCTCTCAGTTTAAGTTCTTGGGCCTTTTCCATTGCTTCACACTGCTCTCGGAGTCATGAGAGATTGATGGTAGTGGTCTGAGCCAGACCACCGTTTTCAGCAGCATATGTCACATGAGCAAATCTTGAAGTAATCCATGGGCCCCACTTTTTGTTTCCCATGGTCTGATAAAATGAAAGGATGGAGTGATGCAAAGATATGAGATGGTGACAGCAGTGGTGAGCAGATAGGTTGATCATGTGAGGTTGCTGATCCACTAAAGGGCATGTGATGTTGGTAGAGGCAACTTACAGATGGTGGCCAGATGCATAACCACCATGTGATTGCTGATGATGCTTTATTTTTCTGAGGAACACCTGGTGTTCTGAAGAAAACACTGGTGTGGTCAAATCACTGTGATGGAGCTACTTAGCTGCATGGCATACCCCCTCGCCACACAGCTAAGTAGCGCCATCAAAGGTGACACCCAGGTGATAAAGCATGTAGAAGGTCTGGAGAATGAACACAACAGCGATGTCTTCTTGGGACAAACAGATTTTCACAGGCCTTACAGAGCGATTCACTAGGTCTCCTTCAGAGACAGACAGACCAAACAGAAAGTGCAGAGTCAACCAAAACAATGGAGTATGCAACAGGACAGACATGGCCATCCAGCTGGCACAGCAACTCACAGATGATGATTCCAACATGGACACAAATGACTCAGACAACACAACATGGGCAGAAACAGACAGGAACACAAAAGAAACACAACAGTCCACCAGAGAATGCAACTAATGTCACGGCTAACCGCAAGGTAACAGAATATGATCCTGAACTAGTGCTAATGAACTGCATGCAGATATCAACAAGCATCATGTCAGACTCAAACAACAGAGCAACATACTGTCCCAACAAAGGGATTGCCAATGCCTACAAGAGCCTAGGCTTGGTGCTCAACCTAGATTCAGCAGAACCATCCACCCTGGAAATGGACTATGAAGAGTTTGAGGGAGTATATGAATCCATGCATGCACCAAAGAACACAGCAAAAGCAAAAACAGTGTCACCAGACAACAGACACATCACTCTACTGGAGACAGCAGGAGCAGATAGTGTTGCCACAACTACAAAGTCTGTTTATACCAGCTAGATGGATAGATCTGCAGCTAGAGAAGAAACCAAAATAAAAATTGAAGGAAATCAATGCAGAAATGGATGAGATATAGTTCAAACAACATTTTGCCCAAGTTTCAAGTTATTTGGATCAGTGAAACTTGCACACTTGTTCTCTTTTTTGAGTGAAGAGCCACTTGACATTTTCACAAACCACATGTTTTTATTGGCTTTCTAGCCACTTTAAAAAGAGAACCATTGTGCAAGTTGCACTGATCCAAATAACTTGAAACTTGGGCAAAATGTTGTTTGAACTATATCTCATCAATTTCTGTATCGATTTCCTTCAATTTCTGTTTTGGTTTCTTCTCTAGCTGCAGATCTATCCATCTAGGCTCTAGGGCTGTCCATAATTACCATTATAATGTAACGTAATCCAATTATGATCCATTATAATGGTTAAATTATGCTCTCAAACATAATGGAACCCACTTCCATTACAATTCATTACATTACATTATATTACCATTACCTTATATTATGAGGGGTATAATTAATGGTAATGGAACAGCTAAGTTGACCCTGTGGTTTGTGGATGTGTTCTGCTTTATGGGGGAAAAGTCATTGCACAAGCCAACCTGAGACTCCTCCTGTGAAAGGTGGTAAATTCCCACAGCACAATTAATGGATTGTGGGCCAATGCATATGCATGGGAGAGGATGATTCCCTTGATTTAACTTGTTACTGTTCCTGTTTTCACTGTACCTTTCAGTAGTGTTGGGAGGGTCTCTGAGTTTTACAGTAGTTCTTTGGAATATTGGAAAGCAAAAAGTCTTGTACTTCATAATAACATCCTTGAACAGATGACAATCAAAGCTTTGAAACAATCTGTGTGACAAAGTTAGAGCTTGTCACAAGTATATACCTGTATCAGTGAGCATGGTATCTGCAGGTATCTGCAGGTATGGTGGTACTCATGATATGTCTTGAACAAAGTAAGCACCTGGTATTTCATTTATCACCCTGTCCTTAAGTCCTTCAGATGCAACCTGGCTAGAGGTTCTTTCAGAATGTAGATCTCGTTTGATCCTGCACCAGTGGGAGAAGATATCGAGGTAGTCTACACGGAAGTCGGTAAGTCTTAGTGGGGGTATGATAACTGAGTCCTCCTCAAGAAGAAGTCGACAACTAGGTAGACTTAGTACGTACTCTTACCCCGTTCCTGGTTATGTCGTCCACGCCGTCAGCATCCCGAGAGACTACAGGAAGGAACTACTACAACGTTGTACATACCGTGACCCCTCCTGTGGTTCAGTAGGCATGAAGAACTCTGAAGTTCAGTTGAAGACCCAACACCAGGGCTTCGGTCCACATCGGTTCCTAGTATACAACTGCGGGATCCACGCATTGTCGTTTGTGTCGAGAGAGTCTTTACCAGAAACATGGCGTCTTAAACTAGTTGTTGAAGTCACTATCTAGGTCTAAGTAACCCACTCGGTAGTTGTAACATGTGTCCTTATCCTGTTCTCTCACCAGTACGTCACTCCACCAAAAGGAATTGTTTAGGACTCAGTTATTTTGTTCGGTCACCGTGGTCTCAGTTCATCTTTGCACTTGGCTGAACTAGAGACGAAAAAGACACCAAACTTGGAGTTTACCCTCTATCTCCCACAAACCCGGACCCCACCTTCGTTGTTGTATGACACGTCCTTCCAAAGCAAGGATAGAAAATGCTGCCTTCGCTCATTCTCCAGCCTTTCCTCAATTCCCAACAGATCGTAAAGCCAGAGGCATCGACTCCTTAGTCCAAGACTTAGACATATAAGTAGTAAATGGACTAATATGTCGTCACCTCGCTTTACTAACCTTTAACCGTCGTCCCCGTGTGATAAGTGGACGACGTACTGTGTTTTAGGAGGAGAAGAAGAACTCCGAGACCTGGTAGGAGGAACTATCCCGAACGTCGAAATACTAGTCGTCTACTGTGATTCACCCACTAGGTAAGGAGGAAGAGAAGACGTCAGTACCATACTTGTAGTTTCCGAACTCCTGTAAGAGATCTCTTCACCGGACCAAAAGGTGTGGATACCGTCTGTTCTCTTGATCTAACTACTGCTACTCACCGTAGATGGAGGTAACGATGACCGACTTGTCGACACCACTGTCGTCCACCCCGATCGACTTCAACACCAAGGTTCAGACTAACCACTCCACCCACACCCAAAGACACCAATTCTGGTCATCTCTGTTACCACCCCACCCGACTTCACAAACCGCATAGTACCCTTCGTGAAACTTTACGAAGTAACCGTCGTGTACGGACACTTTAACAGGATCGGTGACTTTTTGGTAAGTCTTTCCAGTAGTAGACTCCCCACAGGAAGTTGGTATAAACGTTAGGCTGAGACCTGTCTCCCCAGATCTGGTACTGCTTTAAAGTACTGGTCCCTCCGAACAAGGTATATGGGTCTGAAGAGTTGGTCAAGGAGCTTAAGCAGTTACATTAGTAGTTGGCACACTGTTAAAACTATTATAACTACTCTGAGTTCGAACCAGGACCGGTATCAGAGAAGTACTCCTTCCTTCTTACAACTAAACTTAAGAAAAAGTTTTCTTCGGGTTCTTCCTACTCATCCGGACGGTCAAAACCAAAGGTAGAGTTTCTATGTACACCGTTTACTCCTCCGTGCTGGTCTAAAGTACTTAATGTCCCGGGTCTCCTGGAACCGTACTAGTAACCGTTTAACCCAGTCCGTATCCCGTTCCATCTCGAACGTGTTCAAATCCTTCCGAGCAGGAAAGAGAGACAGTGGTGACTTCAGTCGACCTCACCGTCCACAACATACAAACACTCACTACCCCCCCCTCCCACTGCACCAGTACTCCAACCGCTGTAGTACCAAGTTCCACACATGAACCTGTAGACAAACGACCTCAACAACACTATTGTTAAGGAAGACTATATAAAGTTGTGTATCCCACCGGAGATCCTGTCGTTGTGTAACCACTTCGAGTAACATTCGGCGAACCTTTAGTTTCCTTTATCCTAGAAGTCTCTACCCACATCTGTATCACCTCTATCTACCTTATATCCCACGATACATCTCTCACATGGTCTCCCCAAGACTTGACGATACGTGGACTTCTTCAACTAAGTCTCTGTTATCGTTGTCGTTGGCCAGGTCATTCAACAGTCCGAAAAGATGATATTCCCGTTGGAGGTCCCCCTTCACCTTATAGTGTGGTTTGTGACCGTCTACCCTTAGGTTTCATATATTCAAGTTCCTTCCGATGTCCGTTCCTATGTATGGACCGTCTACCCTTAGGTTTCTCTTTTCGGATTCCTGAGGGTGACGGTTCCGTTGATGATTAATTCCTTTCAGAGGCTTGACTGACTTGTAAAACCCGTGAATTTTACCTTCAGTGCACTGGATACTGCATCGGGTCCATCTAAGGTTGAACGTGTGTATTCACCCACGAATTTAGCACTTACCTTCGGGGTCGACATCTTCACACATCCTTCCGCCTCCCCCCCTTCCTTTACCCTTATAATCTATCTTTGTTGTCCCTCTTTGGTCTCTATTTTCCCTTTACCCCTGTCTTCTCCACTTGTATTGGTTCTCTCCTCTTATCCTCTTCCTCTTATTTTTCTTCTTATACTCCCCAAGGGGAATGTCATGGACGTGTAAATTGTCATGTCCGTTTTACCACTCACTTACTGTTTAGAGAAAAATCTTTACCGTCTCAAGTGTCTAAGAAACACATGAATCAAACACACGCGTGTGTACCAACGATGTGTCGGTAGTCAATTAAGGGTGTTGATGTGTGTTTCCCTAATGGACTATCTACCCAGATCCGACGACCGTCGTGCTTTTACTGTTACTTTCCATTCAAAAGTAACTATAAAACTCGTGTTTTTCTGAATGCCACCACAACTCCAACAGGAACACCATAAAGTTTACCGGTCTCGAGTCCATACGTACTGGAACCCCTAACAAAGGGGTTTGGTTTACGAACAAAAACTCTAGTCCGCACACTTATGGGGTGGTTGACGTACATCTGGTCACTGTGTACTCATGGACAACTGTCCAACTTACCTTTTAGTTTGAATGTTAGACCAAGGTCGTGAAGTCGAACTTTAAAAGTAGTCCCTACCACAGGTACCGGTGTATCGTCGGAAACTCTGTGGAGGTCTCTGAGTATTGTACGTTCATAGTGGAAACTCCACCCGAGCGGATGGCCAGCGGATTTTGAAACCCGTTTCCAGACAAAGTCCACTGATAAAACCAGTTTTTTAACGTTGAATGACATCCTAGATCCTAAAGTCGACACTAGGTTCAGTCTTTTGAGGACGTTCCAGTAAGCGAACGGTATGTGTCTCAACACTCGAACGGTCACCCTCTCGGACGACCACCGAAGTTTTAAACCCGATTTCCGTTCAAAAAACTTACCAAATTACGCATCGGTGACTCTACAAAGGGGTGTTTTTGAAATTCTAAAGTGGAACCTCCACACAATCGGACGGTCGGTGGGTTTCAAAACCTTTTGACATTCATTTTCGTTGTAAAAGAGTAGTTTTTTTCCTTGAGTGTTAATAAATGGTAGTGATGTCTTAAAATGAAGTAACAAACTCGAGGTCTCGTGGTATTGTCGACGGGTTCTACGGGTCCGTGGATGTACGTCGTTGACCTTCAAGCCTAACGGTTGATCTGACTATAAGATGTATGTACGTTCAAGAATGTCAACGGTTGGTGTTGTAAGACATTAAGAAGATGAAGTTAAACATTCTCGTATGATAAAGAAAGTGATTGAATAGGACAACATTGGGGACGACAGACAATATCTCCTCAATTGGAGAGAAACAGAGTAGTGAACGAACTTGAGTAAGGTGAAAGGGAAACAGAATTATTTCAAAAGTAAGATAAAACATATTTATGGAAGATCTTCAGGAGTCTTTAGCTAATTGAAAGGAGGGAAGATAAACGGGTCGAGTGAAGATTTGGAGAACGTTCTTGAACTACTTCAATCTGTGTAATTTGGTGTATTACTTATTGTACGAGTGTAG
>MU134685.1:3799-39932 GCA_015039355.1 Ramaria rubella
AGAGTGAGGGGGAGGGAAGTCAAATTTGGAGTGAATTGGTTGAGACATGACAATAGATGAGCTAGATGAATGGGAGCTGACAGGTGTATTGAGCTCTGTTGGAGTTAAGAAGTCATATTCAAGGGGATATAGGATGGGATGGTCAATAAGGGAGTCAATTAGCAGCGGATTGTTGACAGAATTGAAGTCCAGAGACATGCTTGATTGGGAAACCAGCTAGGATTGTCAATATGAAGTTTTGATGAGGATAACAGCCAAATGTGGCCTGGTGGAGGTGTATTGACTAGCCGACTGGGACGAGCGAAACAAGTCTTTGGACCAAAGAGGGAGTCAAGGATCAGGCCAAAGAAGGAAGGAGCTGGATCTGATGGAGGTGAGTGCTGAATGCCGGCAGATTGTACTTTGATTAGAGTACTGGACAGGCAGCGACAAATGAAGATTGATTGACAGGCACTAGGAACGATCGCCGATGGATGACATCAAAAGGATCCGGTACAAATCAGGCTAATGAGATCCAGGAAATTGGCACTTGATGAAGGGTGCTGTCCAGATGTGGGCAGAGACCAGATGTGGTCGGAAGTAGTGGGAGGTGGTAGGAGTCGGATTGGGAATGAATGGGAATACAAATGGAGGCTGGATGAGCGTCAAAAGATAAGCAAGCGCTTAATGAAGCCCAAAACAGAAGGTATGAGCACCAAGCGCCTTGGAGGTATGAATGAGGCGAGGCAAAGAGGCAATTGAGATGGCTGTCGACTGTATTGGCTGTCACAAAGTGTAGTTAACTTGCAATTGAACTTCCCTGTTATGTACAAAATAGACAGGTGTCGTCGGAATAGCGAGGTATGACAGATATAAATGGCAATAACTGTCGGAGAGAGTGCCGGATAGATGAAACAGGAAGGGATAAGGCTTTATTGAGAAGATAATGGATGAGGAATGTGTGTGATGAACAATCAATGGCCTAGATGGAACTGAGTTCTGGAAGGACTTGAGGGAAGGATGTGTGTCGAAATGGGAATAGGGATTGCTGAGATGATAGACAATGGACTGGGCCCTCTCTAGGGCAGCCACAAATGTCGGTTTACTTTTGGAAATGGATCCAAAGGGACAGTGGGGTAGCGGTGTCGTCGTTGCCACGGCTACTAACACTGGTGTTCGGCTCAGTGTGCTTTGCTATCAGCAGCAACAAAGGTAGAACAAAGACGAAGATGAAGATGTAGCAGTGACGAAGATGATGACGTAATACGCTGATGTCAGCGTAGACGAGATACAACAGCAAATGTCACGTGATTGACAAAGCTCGCCTTGATGTAGACGTAAAAAGTAGTAGACGTAGTAGTAGACTTAGAAGACTTAGATTTGAGACTTAGACGAGTGAATCCAACTGAAAGAGGTGAATTAGAGTACACTAAGGTGAAACAGGCCTTATATAAATGAGCAGAACAACAAAAATGATGCAAGTATGCCATACAAAAATGTCGTCGACAGCAGACAGGAGAAATGACTAACAGTGAGAGGCAGAAAACCAAAATAGGAAGGTGCATTTGTAATGGAATGGAGAAATGAGTCAGGTGGTCGAAGAAATGAAGGGAAATGTGGCAGCGAATTTGAAATAGAAGCCAGAAATAGAATAGAAGTGAGTCACAGAAAATAGACCATGTAGAACAATTGGAAATAGAAGTACAAGAAAGAAGTGAGTCAGTCAGGTGATGAAAATGAGTCATAGCTGTCCAATAGGATTCCAGTTGCTTGTCAAATATCTTCGAAGATGAGTGAGGGAGTCATGTGACTTGATGACGACTCAGAAACATTTGAACCAATCACGACACTTGGATACACATTTCCTCCAGAGAGGGAACAAAGACGAGTCTTGCTTGATGAAGTCCTTAGGCACATAACCGTAGCAAATCTCTGTTCCTGGACCAAACTCTTTGATATCCCAGTAGTTCCTGAGTACGATACAATGCCAACCATTCACTGGTTTGTAGTTTGGGTCAAAGCTGATGACGTGGAAGGGAGCATGGAAGACAGGGTCAAATACCCAAATGCAATCGTGAACACGATAAGGAGGATAGGAGGGGAATGTTTGGTATGGGCCTTCAGGAGATTTGACATATAGAGGATAGTACCAACGATATGCAACTTGTGGAGGAGGACTGGATAAATGAACATCAAGGGGAGGACATTGACTAGGAAGTTCGATGCATGGTCCAGCGTGTATGTCTGGCTTGGCAGTCATCTGAAACAAATCATGGGATGTGGTGGCAGCAATGCTGGACGGCATATCAAAAATAGAATTGATGAAGATGGAATGAATGTGGAGATGATGTGTCTGGCAGACTGGAGGTAGCACAGCAGATGATGGCCTGGCGAAAGCTGATGAAGATAGGCACGTGTGCAGTGAGCGTCTTTTGTAGTGTAGTAGGCGCTGTCAAGTATCATGCTTGTCAGCAGCGCATGCGCGCTGCTAGATTCCGTTCTTTGTGACCCAATGTCATATCGAGACGCATCCTCTACCACCTTTGCGGCTTCATATAATTCAGTTATTGCACTGAATTCTGTCATATAGCCTAATTTTAAGACTTAATGATGCAGTGCTTCTCTAAGTGCTGCTACAAACTGTTTGCGGATCATATACTCATCCGGCAGATGTATCATCTGCGCAGCGTACTTCGTAATATCATTCAGTAATTCCTGAACGGTTCTGGTCCCTTACACAATTGTCTCAAACTTATTCGACACATGCCTGTGCGTGAGTGCGTGAAGGAATCGCTGTTGTAGCCCAGCGATTACACTTTCCAGGGTCCAGTCGACCACGACTCGATCATGACACTCAATATTTCAAGTGTACCACTCCAATGCTTTGCCCTTGAGGCGCATGCCTAAATAATTTAATTGAAGTTCTGTGCTGGACGGTCCCAATAGACTATTCATGCCTAACCATCTCAGGATCCCTGAGACAAAGTTCTCGAATTCTTCGAGATCCACTTTCCCAGCATATTCTGCTGGGTGAGGGAGTTTCACTCCGGCTTTGGCAAGCATGGACTTGTCTGGCTCGCTGTCCTTGTGTTTCTCAAGGGCAGCTCGCACCATCTTTGCGACTCCATCTAAATATGCAGACAGATTTCCTCCTGCCTCCTGAATCCTTCTTTCAGGATCCGTGACTGCCAGTGATACCACACACGGTATTGCTTGTATTTGCCTGTGCGACCGGGGGATGTGAGTATTCACGTCCTGCTGCACTGGTGGATCAACGATGTCTTCATCAATCTGATACAACGGTCGACATTTGTCAGCCATTAGAAACACATCCCTCAGTCTATAGCTGCTACTGAGGACGGATCGAGCTACTCTCGTGGACTCAATCAGTTTATCAAAGGCCTCGCCTTCGATCCCCACAGTATATGCTTCTTCAACTAATTTATCTGCGTGTTTAGCACAGACCTCTAGCGCATGGTGCTTCCGTCACACTGCTTTTTGTTCAATCCTATCCCAGTGATCGAACTCGCGTTCAAGACTAACGTGAATGCTAGTCTTGGTACTGACACTATCAGCATCAGACTTCATCATCTCTCGCAGTGACTGTTGGGTCACTGCTTTGAGCACTTCTTGCTCATTATAAGTTTTTTTTTGATCTGCGAATTCCTTTGCGGATATTTTCTCTATCGCGAGCCTCTAGCTCATGATCTGTCTCTTCCTCAGTACACTGGTGCGTACTGACACTGTCTTGCTCTATCGTGACACTAGGTTCTCAAGGACCAATCCTAGTGCTCGGCCCAGACGGAGGTGGCATCCTCTGTCTGTCTCGCTTCCTGTGAGCCTTTTCTGCCTCATGTCTACTTCACAATCCCTATTGGGATTGTTGCCACATTCGGGGGCCTTTCCTCGCAAAGGTCCCTGTACTTCCTCCTCCAAGGACTGTATTAACAGTTCCATACCATCTCCTCATGCTTGGAGTTGGTTTGCAGCTTCATCTGCTGCACGAGCTGCCTCAGCCGCTCATTGGTTCACTTCCCGCATAGTGCCTATGTTTTTACAGCTCTCTTTGAGGGCCACAATCATCCGGGCAATATGTCCAGTTGTCCGTTCGTATTGCCGGGTTTCTTCATCCCAGCGCACCGACCCCTGCTCTATCGTCCCTGTTTGGGATGGTGAACTTCACAATCTGCAATGTTCTTGGACATGCAGGAGCTGTGACATTCGCAACCACGGCGAGTTGTCCGTGTCGCTCGTCGGCAGCTCTCTCGACTCATCGAGAGACGATCGTAACTTTGACCTAGTCAAAGTTCTCTTCTTTCTCTTAATGGACGATCTCTCATCCATTTCTGATTCCTCAGGTGCAGATCTTCTTGGATCCGCGGATAGTCGCTTTCGACTCCTAGAGTCGGAAACTACGGGTGTCGTAGTATTACGAGGACTAATTACCCTCGTCGGCATTCCCGTTCGCCTGTCCACGTCATGGGCAGACTCAGTTCTCCTGTCTGGGCCCTTGGTTGCGGCTCCAGACGTATCTGGATCCTCTCCGGATCTAGATGTTTGGCTTCGATTCCTTATCGACGCCATAGATCTACGATCTATCAGTCACACTGTGGTGTTCTTCTCTTGAATTTAGAAGAATAAACAGTAAATGTCTGTTTACTGTTTCCAAAGATTCCGGCGAGTGTTAAACTCATCGGTTTCTGGGTAACAAAGATTGGTTGATCTTTTCTTTATCACAGTGCTGCCAATAGTATTGGCAGTCAAAAAAGTGAGAACATTATTGTTGCACACAAACAGACTGAGCCAATAAATTTATTGGTGTCTGCGATGGTGTGGTTTACAAGTAAAAAAGTATTCTTATGCAATCTACTTGTGGACAACTGTATAGTTGTCCACTATCTACAGGCGCCCCTTGTGGGCAGCTTATATAATACAAACCCCATAAGTCACTCTGGTGACTTATATGTCCTAAATAGTAGCATATATGCTACTGTAAGAATCTACATTCTTACAAGGATCTTGATAGAGAATTGGCATTGATGGCCTTGATTAGAGCCCTTCCAGAAGAGTATGGGGTCTTTGTTTCCTCACTCATGCTGTTGCCTCAGTTTGACTATGTCACAGTCAAAGAGGCATTTTTCAATGAAGAGCAGACTCATACTCATCATTCTACAGATGGCTCAATGGCTATGGTCTCTGCTAATGCTGCACAGGCCTCCAAGTCATCTGCCTCTGGTCCCTGCACATTCTGTGATTGTCCTGGTCATTCCCTTGAAACTTGTTTTAAGTTTAGAGATGCCAAGAGGACTGCTAGAGAATAAGTGCAGGCAGATCAAAAGCATAAGAAGGAGAAGAAGAAGCCTGCCCAAGCTAATCAAACGGAGGAGACAGCAGACAGTGTAGAGTTTGCTGGAAATGCAAGTGATATGAACAGTCTTACCTCTATGTCTAATGAGGATTGAAATGGGGTGAGTAGTCTTGTCACTGAAATTATCAAACAAGATTGTAGCCCCAGCAAACTAAAAGACTCTGTTATTGAAGAGTCTTGTCCTGAATGTGCCCATGGCTGGTAGCAAGAAGCAATTGAGTCTGGAGATGCCATGTCCCACTTATTTTTTCAAGTGGAGAGGGGCTTTCTGTGATGCACCTCCAAAGTTGTACCAATCTCTATTGACTACATTGAATGACTATCTTCAATCATGGGAAATATGTAGATGCTAGGCATCTGGATCTGCAAATGCTAAGCCTGCAGTGCAGGTTTCCCATGAGTACACCTGCAGCTCGCCTGGAACTGTGTCATCATGCCTTGGCCTAGATTGGTGAATTTCAGGAAAATATTGTGTTTTCCTATGCTTTTCATTATACAATCCCCAAGGATTTTGCTAAATATTTTCTAGGCCCAGACAATTTTGGTCATTTCAATGGTTTTCCCATGGTCTTCCAGAGTTTTCTCAAGTGATTCTGAGGGTGGTCTTAAAATTTGCCAGGCCCAGAAAGTCATTGGTACACTGAACCATTTCTGAAGATTTTCCCATTAAGAAAACCTTTCCAGGCCTCCAGTGAATAGTGCAATTGGTAAATACATATTTACAGGTGAGCATTAGCCTGCCACATGGCCTATAAATCAGGAAAAGCATTTCTCCCAGTCACCTTCGCCGTTATTCTTTGAGTACGACTGACTGCGTACAAACGCGTCCAGCGTGCATATCCCATTCGAGTTCCCGCCACATATTTCAAGCGGGACCACGGCGTCGTTGAGAAGCATCCGTACGCTCGCGCGCCCATCACAAACAAGTCGTTCTGTGACGAGTTTTGAAGCGAAAGGCACCAGGTGCGACGCAAGCCATGTTCGTTGCGGGTCAGAAGCTATAGGATCAAGAGGAGTGAAAGGACGAAGTATGCCCATTGCGGCGTAAATTGCGATCATCTGGTTGTCATGAGAGTGGTCGGCGTAAAGCGTGCGGTCCAATGGGAACGTCGCTGGAGAGGAGTCGAGGGTTCGATTGGTCTGTGTGGCATCGGAGACAGGTTTTTGTGTGAGGCGCGCGATGAGCTCGTTCACATAACCCACACCCTGCACTGGTCCGAGTGCCCCCCCATAACTAGGAAAAAAGATGAACAGAATAGCCTAGTGAAGGACGGAAGATATTCGTACCCAGTCTTGTAATATTTGTCTAGGTCGCCAAAGTATTCATAATTCTCAAAGTCTTGTTGCGTAAAGACGCCGCACCAAGGGCTTGGCGTCTCCTTTGCAAGGGTCTCAAAAGCACACAGGGAGATTAGGCTTGGAATGTCAGCGTTTGTCAGATTAACGCCAGGCGCCGCCTTGTTGAGTCTTTGAGCGATGAATGGGCCGAATGCATTCTGCCATGCGTCGGTCTGCACAACTGAATCACCAGCATTGTCACACATCTTGTCATCTAAAGTGTCCTAATATAGCAAGTTGTTGAGATAATATAAATATTGGAAACGACGACAAACCCACGTTACCTGCTTCATTGAGTAAAAGAGGAGGCGGGGGCACAACAACACCATTACTCGCAAATGAAAACCCTGAAATACTGTATCTTAAGTGATATGCTTCTATATGAATGATGTACCTGCAGTCCAGTTATTTGCTGACAGGACGACACGGGATCCACTGGACGTTCGCACGAATGGCACCTCATCCCTCGACACCAGAGATCTATAGCGTTTAAATGCTTCCTGTCCTGAATCAAATGCTCTATGGTAACAATATCAACTTAGATAGTTGTCAGTGCCTCCCTGAATATCCTTACTGAGCAGCACCAAAACCAATAAGGTCGTCATGTCCCAGATCGTATTTGTAAGTTGTCAGAAATTCAAGGAACGGCTCATTGAACGCAGTGGCATTCTGGAATTTTGAAACGGCAGAAACAATCCGTGCTGTAGCACCCGATGTCGGAAATCTGGCACCGTGCCTTTGCAGCTGTACGGTCGGTTAACAAATATGCATATCGCACGCGTGGAGCACTCACAATATTAACCTGAAGGTGATTGTAATAGGTGATACTCCGCGCAGAAGGAACCACAGTTAGCAACTTACTTGAGTAATTGTACATCCCACCGGCGGCTCATACACCTTCACTGGAAACGCTGGGGCATAGTTCGCCCACGAATGTATAATATTGTCTGGAAGAGCAATCTTTGGAGTTCTACGCCATGGTTCCTGTTTTCTGCAGCTAGCCTGTCTCCACAAGGCCACAAGCGCAAAGAATAACAGAGTGGCTTGGAAGCTTCGGATCTGCATCAGGCTGAAAAACCAGTGACAAGGCTTGGGCTTCTCCTGTACTGAATCCCCATCTTGGTCCTTCAGTTGCTGGTATCCTGATGGACTGCCCATGAAGAGAAGCTATGCACGCACCGAACGTGCGCATGGCATGGGAAGTAACGCCCAGCGAGCGGTCCTGAGCTCAGCTGGTCGGATCACAGCGGACCCACCTGCAGCTAGTGATACGCTGCTTTGTCACGATCAGTTCAAACTCAGCCTCCTTATCGCATCCTACCTATTCTTGTCTCCTTCATCTTACTAGAACAGTGCGGGGTGACCCCGCGACAGACCTTGCTTGCGGCAAGGCAAGATAAGGACGAATAGGTATGCCATTATAATTTTACAAGTGGGTACATATGTTTTATGTGGTACGAGTTTTTTTGAAAACATCTCAGCAACCTCCTTCATGGTTCGCAATTCTCTTTTTCATTGGTGATTGCGCTTCCAGTCTCAGCTCTCCCAGCACACACAGCTTTCTGTAATGAGGCATAGAATTAGTGTCATTGAGGTTCCTCAGCATATCAGTTGTTCCGATTCCCTGAGTTTATGAAGGAAAGAATTGGCTTTTACTAGTGGGATGGTTTGGCCTTTTGCAAGATTATCGCCTTTTTCCCATGGTAATCTGGGATTATGTGTTTTGGTCCACAATTTATGTAATAAAACCCTACAAGCGGACCATGAAACACATCTCCTTTTCAGGATGGTTTTGAGGTCTCAATGAGGTTCTTCTGGGAATGACCATATTTTTGGCACTTTCATTCTGCTTACTCTGGGTGCAGCTGGGACACTAAACATAGGATTCATGTTGAGACTCTTCTGTAATCTATTTACACAACTCCCTAGGTACTATTATTTTATTTTAAAAATGTTTGATGTTTTTGTGATCATGGTATCTCAACATAATCCCACTGGGATTGTAGTCACATGACCATGCTGCAGCTGTGCGTCCACAACTCACTAGCTGGTGCAGGAAGACTTGGAGATATACCGAACAATTCAAAGAAAAGGAAACATGATAGGTCAGAAGTGTGGTATCCCTTTATCTGTGCTGGTATGGGACAAAAGAAATGAATTATAAATGGGGAGAGACAGCAGTATATGCAGGTACTAAACATCAAGTACCCTTCAGCATGTCACAAGCCAATAGAGGGTGAGGGGCTCAAAATATGAATTACTCTTGCATGATTGTCATGGGTGAACCACCACTGCCTCACTGGTCTAATGTCTCCACCAATTTTGTAGCTTGGTTAGCATATCAAAGTGGTATATATATATGTGGGTGTTCATCAGTTGTATTGAGTTGTAAAAGATTCATACACAAGTGATATCATATGAACAATTTGATTGCAGTAGTGCAACACTCACATTGTATCCAAAACACATTTTGCAAGTCTCTAGAGCACTACAAGCTTATTACATATGAATTTAGATATCAATTACAACTAGTGCCAATAATAAACAATTCTCAAAAATATATTCTAGATTTTATAGCAAAGAGATAATAACTTTACAAGGCCACATTCTTGTTTGGCAGCACAAGCAGAATTTCAGGACAAGTGTGAATTTTCCTCAGCTTCTGTTAGGATTAAAGCGTAGTTTTATTTTAAAAGTTATAAATAATGTATAATATGAAATTATAATGAAGAGAATTTGAGATTCTCGAGCTGGGATGTGTAGATTTCCATCTTGTCTAAATGGCATCAACACCGAAAGCAATATACAACACATGGATGACTTGATAAATTTATAAGTTTCATATTATACATTATTTTTAACTTCTAAAAGAAACCTAAGCTTTAATCCTAACAGAAGCCAAGGAAAATTCACACTTGACCTGAAACTCTGCGGCCTTGTAAAGTTATTATCTCTTCGCTATAAAATCTAGAATATATTTTTGAGAATTGTTTATTATTGGCACTAGTTGTAAATACAAGCCGTTGTGGTGAAGAAATAGGACACCACTCCCACCACCAAAACCACGATGCACATTGGAGTGCAGACTTGAATGCAAATGGCTGTAACTCCTAAACAGGTTTCAGAAACCTATTTAGGGAATTATATGTGCATTGTGCAACCGGAGGGACCTAAAAACGTGAGAGGAAGGTAATCGATGATATTAGAAAGACACCTAACCATAATTGTTCCTATAGGATTAATTGAAGAGGGGTTCAGATTATACAGTTTGACAGGATTGGGTCATAGTTTCATGGATCTGAATAGCCCTAATTTTTATTTAAGAGATACTATTACAATAAAATGAGTTATTATGTCCACAGAGTAATTGTGGTTGAATCCAAGCCTCGTGAAAGATGGACTTATTTTTGGGTGTTATTTCGAGGCTGTGCCTTGAACTAGTGCCGAAGGCCTCTCTGGGACTTCTGACAGAGAGAAAGGGTTCATTTTTCAATAAAAAAAAACAGGCCAATTTCTTCCTGTAATTTTGGTTGAAACTAAGAGCCATGAATCTATCCAAATGATATCACCTGAATGCTGTTTTATGTATACTGTTTTGATGGTGAAAATGTCTCTTCCAATTTCCTTTGAAGTTTCGCTGTGAAAGCTATGGGGCATAGCCCATTATCGTTGACATCTATTATTTTATTGTTCTATGGCTTGTCCCATAGTAATTTCTATGCCTCTTGAGCTTTAATTCACTTGAATTCAGCAAAAATCAGCAGGGGGTCATGGCAGCTTGGTTTTCATCTGTGCCATTCAATGTCATATTTTATTGCAGCTCAATAACATTTTTCAGACAGAGAAATTGATATCAGCCCCTTTTCTCAGTTGTGAGCTGTGTTTTATGCAATCTTTACAATAATCACCCATCCGTAGTAAGTCAGTACATATGGGCGCTTATTTATAAGATATGATAAGATAAGATGAGATAAGAAGAAATAAGAAGGCATTGGCCTTGGACGGTTACAAACCATCATTGCACACAGAGATAAATATGGAAAAATAGAAGGAAATGGTGGGTGTGTGATAGGAGTAGATGGGGTATGAGATATATTTTGTGCTTATACATGGTGGGAAATCAAATATGAATTAAGACAAGGGGGAAAATTGAAATGGGGGACAGTGGTTGAATCCATATGGAGTGAGAGGGAGGGAACGTAGATGTTCCCCTTACATTAAAATCACTATGGGGGATAATTTTGTTTGGAAACCCCCCACAGGAAACAAACCCTTGGGTTTATTGCTGAATCATCAGAAACCCCAGTCTGATTTGAAGTTCAGGGGTTTCTAGTTTAGAGGTGACCAGTTACTAATATGGTGTGAATCACATGTTTACTTTAACAAATCAAATGTGACAGAGCTTGAGACTTTGATGACCATACCTATAGATAACTATGGTAGTGATGCCTCTTTTTCACAGGGCTTGAAATATACCTGAGATGTTGACACAAAATATCAAGGTTTATTTGACTATACACAATGAAACTTATCTGCTCTGCATAGGTGTGTGAAAACTGATCTGTCATTTTGAGATACATGAATCCTTTCAACACATAAATTTAGATACTAATTTGCATTGTTTGGGGGAGCCGCTGACAAGCATGATACTCGACAGTGCCTACTACACTACAAAAGATGCTCACTGCACACGTGCCTATCTTCATCAGCTTTTGCCAGACCACCATCTGCTGTGCTACCTGCAGTCTGCCAGATACACTTGTTCCATCTTCATCAATTCTATTTTTGATATGCCATCCAGCATTGCCGTCACCACATCCCATGATTTGTTTCAGATGACTGCCAAGGCAGACATACACGTTGGGCCACGCATCGAACTTCCTAGTCGACGTTCTCCCCTTGATGTTCATTTATCCAGTCCTCCTCCACAAGTTGCATATCGTCGGTACTATCCTCTATATGTTGAATCTCCTGAAGGCCCATACCAAACATTCCCCTCCGATCCTCCTTATCGCGTTCACGATTGCATTTGGGTATTTGACCCTGTCTTCCATGCTCCCTTCCACATCATCAGCTTTGACCCAAACTACGAACCAGTGAATGGTTGGCATTGTATCGTACTCAGGAACTACTGGGATATCAAAGAGTTTGGTCCAGGAACAGAGCTACGGTTATGTGCCTAAGGACTTCATCAAGCAGGACTCATCTTCGTTCCCTCTCTGGAGGAGATTCATATCCAAGTGTCATGATTGGTTCACATGTTTCTGAGTCGTCATCAAGTCACATGACTCACTTACTCATCTTCGGAGATATTTGACAAGCAACTGGAATCCTATTGGATGGCTATGACTCATTTTCATCACCTGACTGACTCGCTTCTTTCTTGTACTTCTATTTCCAATTGTTCCACATGGTCTATTGTTTGTGACTCACTTCTATTCTATTTCTGGCTTCTATTTCAAATTTGACGCAACATTTTCCTTCATTTCTTCGACCACCTGACTCATTTTTCCATTTAATTACAAACCACCTTCCTATTTTGGTTTTCTGCCTCTTGCCATTAGTCATTTCTCTTGTCTGCTGTCAATGACATTGTTGTATGGCATACTCGCATCATTTGTTGTTCTGCTCATGTATATAAGGCCTGTTTTGCCTTAGTGTACCCCAATTCACCTCTTTCAGTTGGATTCACTTGTCTAAGTCTAAGTCTAAGTCTACTACTACTTCTACGTCTACGTCAAGGCCAGCTTTGTCAATCACGTGACATTTGCTGTTGTATCTCGTCCACGCTTACGTCAGTGTATTACATCATCATCATCATCACTGCTACGTCTTCATCTTCATCTTTGTTCTACCTTTGTTGCTGCTGATAGTGAAGCACACTGAGCTGAACACCAGTGTAAGTAGCTGTGCAACAATGACACCGCTACCCACTGTCTTTTGAATACATTTCCAAAAATAAACTGACATTTATGGCTGCCCCAGAATAACCGTAGCAAATCTCTGTTCCTGGACCAAACTCTTTGATATCCCAGTAGTTCCTGAGTACGATACAATGCCAACCATTCACTGGTTCGTAGTTTGGGTCAAAGCCGATGATGTGGAAGGGAGCATGGAAGACAGGGTCAAATACCCAAATGCAATCGTGAACGCGATAAGGAGGATCGGAGGGGAATGTTTGGTATGGGCCTTCAGGAGATTCAACATATAGAGGATAGTACCGACGATATGCAACTTGTGGAGGAGGACTGGATAAATGAACATCAAGGGGAGAACGTCGACTAGGAAGTTCGATGCGTGGCCCAACGTGTATGTCTGCCTTGGCAGTCATCTGAAACAAATCATGGGATGTGGTGACGGCAATGCTGGACGGCATATCAAAAATAGAATTGATGAAGATGGAACAAGTGTATCTGGCAGACTGCAGGTAGCACAGCAGATGGTGGTCTGGCAAAAGCTGATGAAGATAGGCACGTGTGCAGTGAGCATCTTTTGTAGTGTAGTAGGCACTGTCGAGTATCATGCTTGTCACCCTAGTTAAAGCTAATCAGGTATTAAACCTGTTAATGAGCTTGGGGCATCTGTGCTCTGCCATGTGCTCACAAGTACATACTCATACTCACAGATACCATATCTGTGGGTATTTGAGTCACCAAACACCATACTCATACTCTTCATCTTTCACAGATACTCATGGATATCATAGATATCTGTGGGTATCCCTGTACTCATACTCCTACCCATGGATATTTATGCCTGACTCTTTGACTAAATCTCATACTCATACTCTCCATTTTTTCAAGAGTACAAGTATACTCACACATATGGTGGTACTTGTGTCATGCCCTACTGCCACAGGTCCATATATCTATATGTATCAATAGAGTATGGGCAGAGTGGATTCACCTTACATATAATTGCTACAATACAGATTTCAGTGTGAATTGTGCAATGCTTGCAAATATATCCAGGATGCAATTAGGCAGAATTATGTTGCAAGAGTCATAGACACGGAAGGGGATGTGTAGTACCATGATGGAATAAACACAGGGAAATAATGTGTATATTAGAGCAATGTAGATAATCAACATTGGGCACTACACAGCTTTAAATATACAAAGAACATAGGGAAATAACTGCCAATTTAATAACATATGTGGGAGGAGGTGGAAAGACTGGTGATAATATAGACTTATTTAAAGGATCACTTGATAGAAAATCAACTACACCTTAGTAGCAAGGGGGTGTCGGGGTGACAAACATAGGGGAATCAGCCTCTGTCATGTGGAGCAGTGACCCATTTCACAAGTACCTTCTTGTTGCATTAAGCAACACACTGTATGTCTGTCATGCATATGACATGGCTCACCTTAGCAGAACATTATGCTGTGGTGACCTGAGGTGATCACAAGCAGAAAAGAAGAGAAACAAAGAGCAGGTTTTCTAACAAGATAGAATTGGTTTTACTAATGTTAGGGATGAAAGTGATTGTAACAACAAATGCAGATACAGATCTGGATGTGGTAAATGGGTCATGGGGCATAATCATGGACATTGCACTCAATACAAGGTAGGGGAAAAGGATGAGCAGTGCCATAGTGGCACTCAAGTATCCACTGGTCTATATCTTGGTTAAATTCCTGGGAACATGTGTGGAGAAGTTGGAAGGACTGGAAGGAGTTATACCCATAGAACCTACAAAGAAAACATTCAAGATAAGTGTTCCACATATCAGGAAGAAAAGAATCCAAAGAAAGGTGACTTGGATGCAACTACCACTAACAGCAGTGTATTATGACAGTGAAAGTGCACAAAAATTCAATTTCTCACACACCCACCTAATTTTTGAGCCGTGCACACACAAAACACCCCTGTAGTTAAATAATACAACATTTAAGCTTACTGATAAGTATTGCAAAAACATACTAAAACTTTGGGCATGTGGGGGAGTTTATTATATGTACACACGTGAGATGGTTGATTCTGTGCAGTTACTGAGATGGTGGCGTGCAGCAAACTTGCAAGGTTTTTAGACAGCAAAAGAAGTGTATTAGGGTGTAATTGATTAAATGAGGACATGTAGGTTAAAGAACGAGAAATAGATCATGCAACGAGTGTTGAGAGGAGAAGAAAATGTCAAAATGAGCAAACTGTGTAAGGATGGTTGTTATGAGATTGTTTGAGCAATGTCAGCTGTTGGCTGGTGGAGTTACACTGCTGGATCAGGAGTAGCTTGTGCAAGAACAGCTGGTACAGGAACCACTGTTCCGAGAACTGTTGACCATGGGTTCACAGTAATAGGGGGGTGGGCCGCTGAACCTGTGTCATTTCTTGTGGTACCCAACAATAGATGCCTCCAGGTCTTCAAACTGTGCCTCGAGAGTAGGCATTTAGATTTTGACATTGTGAGAGGCAGCTTCATTGCTGTCAGAATCAATTACAAAAACCTCATGTTTGTAACCATTAGTAGTGCAACATAACCTTGCAAATTGAGAACACACCTGGATTTCCCAGTGATGGCTTGGTAGTCCCTGTGTCATCCATTGTGGAAGCCACAGTGTCTTTGTGATTTTTGGACTGGGTGTTATACTCAAGAGGTTCATCATCACTGTACATGTCATCTTCTGACAATGTCAGCTTGAGTCAAATGCCAGAGTTCTTTACTCACTAATAGGCTATTTTTGTACTGCTTTTCCTTTCCCCTTGTTGGAGTGAACAGAAAGTGTGTTGGGTATATCAATGACATTGGGAACAGGGAGCCACATGGCTTACCAAACTTAGTAAGAGAGAAAGAGAAAGAGAGAAGTACTTAGTGTACCAAAAAACAACTTGCTGTCTTGCCAACCTTGGTTTTTTTCCTTTTGCACTCATGGCATCATAGCCATCAGGCCTCTCATGGTAAAGCTCAAGGTGGGACCTGCTTAACTTCAGAAGGCGCCAAGGAAACTCATCCTTGAGTGCCCCAGGCACAGTTTCAATTTGGTCAAACATGATTGGCAGGGCCTCTTGCAGTCATCAAGCATCTGCATATCCCATTCATTCCCAAATTTCAGAATCCCTCAATTACCAATCTTAGCAAACCCAAGCTCTATTAGTTTATCAATTTGCAGTGGTGAAGCTTCACGGGTGTGATTCAAGTAGCCATCTGCCTGCAAGAATAGTATGAGACTGGGATATGTCAGACAGTAATCACACATACACTGAGTCCATGAGGGAGTATGGCAAGGAGCCAAATCTCTGTCTTCTTCAATGGCCCCCTCTTCTTCTTCTTTCCTTTCGGAGCTGACCCCTGTGTTGATATGTCAGATCAGAGATGGTGAGTACCAGTTGGTGAGTACATACCTTGATATTGTCATCTGAGTTGTAACTGTGCTTCAGGCTGGCCACAGCCTCCTTACATGCATCACTCTCGCTTGCCTTCAAATGCGACCTGGGCATACTAGAGCTGGCACCTGATCAGGTTGAGCTGCTAGCCTTGCTAGGGCTTTCAGGACCACTGGTGCTAAAAGAGGCTGTCTGTGCACTGTAACTGGCCAGTATCTCTTCCAGTTTGGAAGAGGTATTGTCAGATGTTGGGGCTGCTAGATCAATGTGGAACACAATTGTATGTTGACAGCCATCACATATATTTGCTTCATCTCCACTGGTGTTAGGACATGGTACAAATATAGGGCAATGGCAGTGAACTCCGTCCTTGAACAAAGTATGAGTACATTTCTAAGCTTTTTGAGGCATCGGTGATGGCAATGGTGAAATAGAACGGGTGCAGAAGCTGTATATGGTTAGCCATATTGACCAAGAACTATACAGGTGTGGTTTATTTGCTCATATTTGTGACTTACTAAGGACAAGCAACATATATACCAGTAGTATATGTTTGTCTCAATATTTTACATTGAAAAAATAAATATTACTCATCTGCAATTTGAAAAAGAAAACACTGCATGCAGTGCAAAGCCTGGCCCCATGCAATGGCACACAGTAGCCAAATAGGTGCTGGTAGCTCAATGGTGATCTCCTTCTTGCAGTGCCCAAATGTCATGAGCTCATAGGAGGCCATCCTCCCATTCAGATGTTTTGAGGCCAAAACCCAACGGTATTAATTGAGCCATCTGGATCCTGTTAAGTGCTGCAAAGAAAATTGCCTTTTGTGCTGGATGTTTGAATGGGGTTTGGTTCCATGGTGTTTTGACAGGCTTGTGGTGGACATTCACATGGATGTCAGCAGCAATCTGACACCATAGTTCATTGGTTTCAGGATTCTCACCCTCCTCATGATCTGAACCTGATGACAAGTCTGTGAGTGTGTCTGAACTCACCGACTTGTCATCAGATTCATCAGAGGGGTATCCTGCCCCTGTCTGATGACACTCTTGATGTGTTTGTCCTATATCAACACTGTGATATTGCTCCAGAATGTTGGGGTGGACATCTGGAAAATCATCAACTGAAAATATGTTCCATCTGAGAAATAAAATGTAGATCCTTTGCTTGGTCAGTTCAACTTGAGCTACATAATAAATAAATAAACATACCAGAGGACTTTTATTCTGGTGGCCTGACAGTGGGTGCATATTCCATTTGGTTTTGAAGGTGCTACAATCAGCATTAATGAGGGATAAACAGAGATGGTGGTGTAGTCAGAGGTGATGTGGATTGTCATGGTCAACCCTGTGCATGCAGAACACTCACCAGCAGCAGATGAACTGCTTTGCGACCTCAACCCAAAGCCATTTGATCTGTGTATTGTGTATGGGTCTATTCATAGGCTTTTATAACATGAAAACAGAACAGAATTAAAATTAGATGCATGAGCCCCACATAAACAAACCACACTTGGGCCCTTTATGCATTATAATCCTGACTGCCACCAAGATGTTTTCACCCCCTCAGTCACCACACACATGTGATGGACACCTAAATTCTTCAATTGCATCCAGAAAGAGGTTTAGGACTGTAGATGCTTGATTATTAGTACTTGTCTGAAGTCCTGTGAGCTTAGGAATAGATAACCTTGTCAAAAGCAGCTGTGCTCAAGATGAATAGAACATACTGTGTGGCAATGTCTGTCAATAAACCCATGGATCACGTACCCCCATTGGATGAGTTTATGGTGCCCATACCTATGATAAACAGCCCCCAATTGTGTGATTTGTATTTGCAGTGCATTGTTGCATCATGTCTTTGAAGGGCCTGGCCTAACCCATCAATTCTCTCCAAGGATTCCTTTATGCATTTCTGTTGAATTTTGAGGCCATGACAGCACAGGTAGCTGGTAGTATATAGTAAGCCAGAATTGAGTTGCAGCTTTTTATAAATCTTGAGTATTCAGTCAAGGTCTTGGTTTGAAAGCTCTGAGAACCTCTTAGATAGTGATGGACACAGTTTAGTCCAAAGAGGTTCAATCCGGTTCAGTTCTGGTTCAGTTCAATGAACTGAACCAGGACATGGACCGAACTGTGAGCCGGGTCCAGTCGAAATCCCTGGATTGGCTCAGATCGATCTAGAACCGGTTCTGAACCAGTTCGAGATCCAGTGTTTGCCGGAATGCTTGTGATGAGTCACAATGGCGACCAACCACGACCACGACCACCCCACCACTGTCGCCACCACCCCACTGCTGCCACCACCACACCCATGCCGCCGCGGTTGTTGACAGCCCCACCATTGTCAATGACCCCATCACACCATCGCCACCACCACCACCATGCTGCCGCCATCGTCGATGGCCCCACCCCACCATCCCTACCACCACCACCACCATCCCCACCCCCATGCCTGCTTCCACCCTTGCCAGCGCACGTGCATGCGCATCCCTGCCGCCTTTGTCACACCCACACCCACACATGTATTTAGTCCCACCAACCTGTATTTAGTCTTTAAAGTAGCTAAATAAAATTGATGTTATTATCAATGTTTGAACCGGTTCAGAACCAGCTCAGAGCTGGTTCAGAACTGATGTGTGAGCTGAACTGATTGTGAACTGAACTGTGAGCTGGTAATTGGTAAATCATCAGTTCAGTTCATGAACAGAACAGAACAGAAATGAACTGCGTCCATCACTACTCTTAGATAGACCTAGCTTTCGAAGTTTGTACCTGAGGGTATTGCTATGAATACCTAGGAACTTTGCAAGTTTCCTTCGGCTCAGGTTTCATTTCATTGATGTTGCATTGCAAAGCCAGCCTTCCGCAACCTTTTTTTCAGGTCTTCCAACCTTACTGGTGTGAACTGTGGTTGTCAGTGTGGGTTTGGGTCGTTCTGATGTGTCTCTGAGATAAAGTAGTCAGAGAACTGAGCCATAGATGTGAAAAATACATATTCTTCTTCTGCCTGTGCACCCCTTGTAGCCTTCTCCAGTTCAACCAACAATCAGCCTAAAACATGAGCACAATTGAGAACCCATTCTTGGGGTAGATTTTCCAAAGATAGGCTCATGTACAATGGAAAAATACACCTTCGCAGACAATCAGTATGATACTGTAAGCACAGAGGATCACTGTCCTCTTGGTAAAGCAAGTGCAAAGAATCTTTGTATGTTCTGGAGATAATACCATAAGCTCATTGAGTATTGTGATTGAGAGGGAATGAAGCCAGAAGCTTGGGGAATACGGTTGGAAACTCCATAGACTATAGTGAATCATTGAAGTACATCCATGGCATTTAGAATACCTAGTATCTACCATCGCCATGCCTGCTGCCATGCACCATGAATGGCTTTATTTTTTCAGGTATGTGCTTTGTTAATATACTGATGCATCCTGATAATCTATATTCTAGGTTGAACATGTCCTATACAAGCTCCACATGTCACTTCTGAAACCAAATTCCATTGTTCTGAATAACATGTTCACTATGCCAGAAGGCTTGGATGATGGGAATACCATTCGACTTGACATGCCATTCATGGTCAAGAAGTTCAACAATCTCCTATTTTGGTTTTATAGGTATGTAGTTGCTTAATTCTCGCTTTCCATGTACTGACTAATGTAAGTAGACGTAACCTGCAATTCCCACCTTTGGATGCTCTCAATGACATTCTAGCACTGGCAACTTTTCTAGAAATGGAGCTAGAGCTCATGGCACGTGTGTTTGCCATTCAAGCTTTGGCATTGCCGACAATGAACCTCTCCCCCACAACATGCCTCTCTCTTGCAATCAGTTTCCACATTGGAGACTGGATTGAACCAGCCTTCTGTGAGATGATTGCCACACCTGCGAACCTGATGAATTTAGTAGAGGATTTCATGCAGCTAGGGCTGCTGGTGATGCACTTGATTATGGCAACCCAGGTGGCCATCCATTTGCATCGTCTTGTGGTTGCATACAATCCATTGAAGCCTCCCAGTCACAATGTGAGCTGAAAAAAGCCAATGATAGGTTGCCAGTGCAATTGGGAGATGGCCTGGTGGGACGGTTTAGCCCAACATTACCTTCACCCCAACTTCCCAGTCTCTCCTCAAGACATCATTTCAAAACTGGAGAATACACCAATTATTGGTGTTACTATAGCATGTCGGCTTCAGGCTGTAGAGATCATCAAACAGCAGTGCATTTTTGAGGTTGAGGATGATATGAAACAGGTGGCTTTAGCTAGGCTCAAGGAATATGAAGGAACAGTTTTCAGGTCATAGGAATTGAGGGTTGAACTATCTTATTGTAGGACATCTTGAACACATAATAAAAAAATAGCAAATTTTGTGCACACACATATGAAAATTCAGTTTCCTGTGTGTCCACAGAGGTTACTACTTATTGGTAAGGGTAAATGTAGTGTATTATTTAACTACAGGGGTGTTTTGTGAGTGCATGGCTCAAAAATTAGGTGGGTGCATGAGAAATTGAATTTTTGTGCACTTTCACCATCATAGTGTATGCTTTCACAGATTACCAATTGCAAGGACAGACTTGTGTTATTGTCAATATTGCAACACCACTGACGGGAGGACAACTTACATTGTTCAACCTATATGTGGCTCTATCACAAAGCTCAGGACAGGATATGGTTGCTCTAAGACTTTGATGAACATCTGTTTATTCAAGAACTGGATGCCTATCTCCACGCAGAGGACATGCGATTGAGTGAATTGAATGCACAGATGAAAGATTGGTGGGAAAGGAAAGTGATGAATATAGATAGACATGTTGCTATATACAAAGACAGATAATAGTTAGTTATTTGAAAAGAGCATGTGGCAAACCCTCATAAGTAGAAAGACCAATGCAATAGCAAACGATGCGCATGATAAACATAGGATACCCATTAATTAAGGGCAGACATACAATCAAGATATAGATAATGCAGGACATGAGCGGATATGATAATCTTGACAGTAATGATCGAAACCACAACCATCCTGCGGCATTGTCAGGGTGGAGTAGACCTTGCAAGCAAGGTAATCATCTCAAGCGACATACATCAAAGATATCCAGCACCCTGCCGTGGAAGTCTTCCCTTTCTCCTCCTTGTTGTAACTGACATCGACCTTGCTTAGGCTTGCTAGCGATCATGGCTGATCTGTTCCACGACTCTTCTGGCTTCCTCATCCAAAAGACGCACGTGGACGACCTTGGTTCCAAGATAATGAGGAGGAAAACATCGATTTATTGCGAGATAGCTCCAAGATTGAGAAGTTTGCCTCCATGATCAAATTTCTTTGCAAGCTGAGCAGAAAGGGCGTGAAGATGGTAAAAATTGACGAAAACAATGATTTTCCCTGCGATGGCGAGACTGAAGTTACGGAGATGTTTCAAGAAGTCCTTCAGATGCTTTGGCCTTTGCTTTTCAATCCAATTTATATAGAATCATGAGTCTATGGACCGTAAGACGATACCCGATGTGAATGTTATGCTTTCACTTTGTACACTATGTACGGGCGTTGGATGATTAGAAACTGTAATGCCGTCTTCTATGAGCCTTGATCATATTATCTAGCTTTAGCGGAGCGGAGGACATACAATTAGATGCGTATGATTAGCTGCAATCAACACACGGGACAGATACAACTAAACTCGATAACGAATGATGCAATAAGATAATGATACAGCTAGAGCGGAGGGTACCAACGCCAGGCTGGATATATCCCCAACACGACCTCAAAAGCCAGAATGATTTTTGGGCCAAAACCAGTACACAACATGCCTCCCAAACCAAATCCCAACGATAGTCGCCACAATCGATATGAGGATACGGTAATGCCTTAGTGACCCGTTGGTGCCGAACGCGAGAGCAGCCCGTCGTGACGACTGAGCTAAGGAAGTACCAAAGCTGGTGAATGTATTTCCCTAATGACATGATATCGTATCAAGCTCAACAGTGAAGAGTAGGACTACCAACCGTCTCGTCCAGCGTAATGTTCTGTCGTTCGACATCATCGTAAATATCAGTCGTTACCTGACCCGGCATCAGCGCTTTGTGGGCGAACAAGAAGAGGTTTAAACACGGACACCCCTTAATGTTCTGATTTTGGAGTGTAGCTCATCTAGCTGCTGGTCGTTCTGCGTTTCATATGTATCGGCAGCACGAGAGGAAGAGGCCATTGCAACAAAGTCCGGGTTCGAGCTCCGATTGAATTACGATTGCGCAAGCCTTGTAGCGGAGCTACAATCTCCGGGGAGAGGCTTGGAGCAAACTCCCACTCCAGGGGGGGTACCTCCGTGCCATGCTGCCACGCCCTCCCCTCCGTTTCTCTCAAATTTTTTTTGTAGACTTATATTACATATGTACACAAGTAAATACTTCAACTCAGATTTATTTTTAATACTCAAAATGAACCATTATTGAGCATGTGGCTGGGATCAGCCTCTTGCTGCTTATTCTGGCCCCATCTCTGTGATTCAGAGGTTTTAAAAAAAATTAATTTGATAGGATTTTATTTTCACATCTTAAAAGGATTATAGATATTTTTTTTGAAGGGATATGGTGCCAGAAACGTACGTGGTGGAATATACAAGTGACAGGCATAGTCACGTGACCGTACATGCTGCATAGTAAATTGACAGTTGACATGCTCAATACTTGTGTTCACTTTCTGAATACCAGGAAGTCTAGGATCCTATTTGTATTTCTCTTTGCGAGGTGTCTCACCAGCTGTAGGCATATTAGTTATTACGATTCCTTAGGAGGACGAAGTCCAACAGGAATCGTTTGTACAGTCCTGTAGGATATCAAAAGTTCATCTGCTGTTTCCTATCGTCTTTCTCACGAATAGAGTTGATGATTAGATGTAATACTCCCATGACTATAAAATTGTTCAAACTCCATCTCAGATACAACATGGGAATACTCCGATGATCACTAGGTGGTGGTGGTCAGCTTCCAATGAGTTTTGTGGTCTCGGTCATTGCATGGACATTGTATACCCTATTACAAGACATATGTATGCAGTAGTTTCTTGAAATCCTGAAATATTCATGTTTCTAAGCATACCCAGTTTTGAAGTAGGATATTGATGATGCAATCACAGCACCATTAATCCAGCCATTACCCTACGTTTAGCAATGGCACTGGAGGCTCCTATGGCTAAAAGCAGCATGAGATTCTTGGAATTTGTCAATTAAAGCCCATTTGTTGTGAGTTAGTCTCCATTTCAAGCTATCTGACTGCAACAATGCTGCTTCACTGATCATCCACACGCACAGATGATTATTGTTCAAGTCCCAACGTCCCCAGTGCCCAGTTTTATTTGGATGGGGCTCTTCTTGATGATTACTGTGTAACAGGCTGATAGATCTGATGGTATGACCAACCCCAGAAGCATGTACTTAAGGCATAAAGTCTGAGTGTAGTACTGAATTACAAATGAAGGTGTGTTTCAATTCATTCGTCTCTGCATTTATGGATTCTTGACATACTTATCTCTTAGTTGAAGACACATGCACACTCTGCTGGTGTGGCATAGGATGTCTAGGGCAGGACCCATCAATACACATTGCACATATCTGTCTGCATCTCACACATTCAACTGCCCTCTCCCTCTCTTCTAAATGTCCACTCCATATTGTGTCAACTGCCTCCTGTACACCCCATGCACCATTGCTTACAGTCTTTGGCCCAGTGAGAAGCAGGAAGTATATTGTAGGTGGTATTTGGAATCTGAGACCAAATTGTCTTCCCAGGTGCTCTGGATGCAGCGAGAACTGGCATGCTAGCATGGCTTCAACTAAAAACCAACAGGAGACCATTCAGCAACTTCTGGAGTCACAGTTCAGTTTCAATTTGCCATTTCAAGGTGACTTTGATAGTTCCCAGTCACAACTATCATCACAGTTAGTCAGTAACAGGTTGGCACAGTGTGTACATATTTTTTTTGTATTTTTCGTGATTTTATTTCATTAAGTTTTGGTATGCAAGAATGATGCAGCTCTCTGATGAGGCATGTCCATTGTGAGTCACATGGTCACGTGACCAAACATTTCAGTGCAACAATTTTAAAGTTCATACACAAATGTCAAATCAGGTGATGTGCAAAAGACAACAAACAGTGTGGCATATAAAAGAGCCATACTTTTTTCTTTCTCTTTGAGTAGTGCTGCCTGCCTATGGAGGCAATGAGATTCCAAAATAATAAATTATGTGCAAAGAATTCAGTGAAAAAAAATTACATATAGTGGTTAACTGACCTTCCAGGGTGGTTAAAAGCAAATTTGCCACTACAGTTGCAACATTCTACGTCAAAACCATGGTTTTCATGACCATAGAACACTAATGAGCACATACTAAGGTACACATTTGGAGATCCACCAGCATGAAGGATGGCTGTGTAAAACACAATCTATGTTGCAGCATTGCTAGGCAAGGCTGAAGCTGCATTCAAAAACACAGGATGGAACTCAAGAATAAAGTGTTGTGACACTTGTAGTATCCAATATTCAAAACCTTTTGTGATGTCATCATGTGGTGAGTATTGTCGGAGCCTTGGAGTTGGTCACGTCACAGTCACAAAATGGTCGAAAACCTTTTGTGATGTCATCATGTGGTGAGTATTGTCGGAGCCTTGGAGTTTGTCACGTCACAGTCACAAAATGGTCGAAAACCTTTTGTGATGTCATCTCGTGGCCAGTTTTAACCTCAACCACCTGAATTGAACTGATGGTCAGGTGCAGGTTCAGGCAGTGAGAGGTTGGTCCAACTGATGTTTGAATGGGATGTAGGTCATGGTTTAGAACATCCTTGCAGGAGTTGAAGAAGGCTCATCCTTTTTCTCTGTCAACATTGAAGTCAGTGGGAGTGGCAGGTGTGGCGCGTTTTTGGGTAGTAGGAGGGGAGATGGATGCTGTCATAAGGCTAGTAACATCATGGTTGAAGGTGTGCACCTGGCCATCTGTCTGTTGAACCTGTTGTGCCAGTAATTCCTTCTGCTCTCTCTCGACATGTAAGGCAGCCTCTAGAACAGCAACACGCTGATGAAGTTCATTGTAAGCCACTTGGAAATCAAAGGGATTTGGGTCTTCCGGTATGGGTGTAGACATGGTAGAGGTAGATGGAATATTAGGGAATGTACCAGAGGGGTCCTGAGCTGCTATGCACCTGAAGATATCAGTTCAGAGACAATGGTGACAGTGACCAGTCCAGTGAGTTGGCAGACTTTTCTACTATAAGGGCAACCCCTGGGGCTAGTGGAATATCACACTATAACCTGGCAGGCGGGAATCCAAAGAGAAAAGTCTAAGGACCCACTGCCAACTACACTACTGAATATATAGAACAAAGTCCAAAAGGTCAACATGAGTGCTTGCAAGATCAACATTTGAGCGCTTAAATAAGCGCACAAGACGTAGCTAGAAAAAAAAGGAAGGATGAAATGGTGAGAGGGAGGAGAATAGGAAGGTCATAGGGGAATGAAGATAAAAGGAGTCAAAATAATAAATGGAGAGAGAGAGAGAGAGAATAGGGGTTCCCCTTACACTATGTGGTTACACATGCTACTTGAGCTCATCAGATACCCACAGAACAGTCTGACAACCATTCACTGTGATAACATGGGTGCTATAGCCCTTTCCAAAGATGCTATGAACCACTCTTGTACAAAGCACATCAATATTAAGCATCACTACATAAGGGAATGGGTCAATGCACAAGACGTTCATTTCAAGTACCTGCCAACATCCAATATGCCTGCCGACATCCTGACAAAAGGATTACCAAGACCTAAATACTGGAAGTTCTTGTGGATGTTAGGACTGATGGAATACAATGAAAAGGTATGAAAAACAAACCATATTAATTGAGGGGGTATGTTGAGATCTGAGTCTATATGGACCCACAAGGTCCAATGATTACATAGCAGGACACGTCCTCTTTTCTCAGTTGTTTATCTACACTGCAAAAAGAGACTGACTCACTATGTAAGAATGTAGATTCTTATAGTAGCATATATGCTACTATCTAAGGTATATAAGTCACCAGAGTGACTTATGGGTTGTATTATATAAGCTGCCCACTAGGGGAGCTTGTAGATAGTGGACAACTATACAGTTGTCCACAAGTACTTAGATAAGGAGAATAACTTGTACTTGTAACACACTAGTTGCAGACACCAATAAATATTGGCTCAGTCTGCTTGTGTGACACAATAAGTTTCTTACACTTTTTTGACTGCCAATCAAATTGGCAGCACTGCAATAAAACCTGAAAAAGATCAACCAATCTTTTTACCCCAACTGATGAGTTTAACACTCGCTGGAATTTTCAGAAACAGTAAACAGACATTTACTGTTAATTCTTCTAAATCAATAGAAGAACACCACAGTGTGGATGATAGATCAGAAATCTATGGCTTCAATAAGAACTCAAAGCTGAGCATCTAGATCTGGAGAGGATCCAGATATGTCTGGAGCCACAGCAAAGGGCCCAGACAGGAGAGTTGAGCCTGCCCATGATGTGGACAGGCAAATGGGAACACCTATGAGAATATCTAGTCCTCATAGAACTACGACACCCATTGCTTCCAAATCCATGAGTTGAAAGCGAGTATTGGCAGATCTAAGGGGATCTGTGCCGAAGGAATCAGAAACAGACGAGATATTGCCTGTCAAGAAAACTAAAAGAACTTCGACCAGGTCAAAGTTATGATTGTATCTTGATGAGTAGAGAGAAGTGCTGACAAGCAACACAGACAATTCGCCAGGAGTGAAAATGTCTCAGCTCCCATATGTCCAAGAACATCGCAGATCACAAAGTTCACCATCCCAAACAGGGATGAGAGAACATGGGTCAGCATGCCAGGATGAAGAAACCTGGCAACATGAACGTACAACCAGACATATTGCCTCCATGATAATGGCCCTCAAAGAGAGCCGTAGACATGTAGATACTACATGTGAAGTGAGCCAACGAGTGGCTGAGGCAGGTTGTGCAGTGGACAATGCCACAAACCAACTCCAAACCTTAGGAGACAGTATGGAACTGTTAATACAGTCCCTGGAGGAGGAAGTACAAGTACCTTTATGTGGAAAGGCGCCCGAGCGTGGAAACAATCCCAATAGGGATTGTGAAGTCAACCATGAGGCTGAGAATGCTCGCAAGAAGTGAGACAGACAGAGGATGCCACCTCCATCTGGACCGAGCAGCAGAAATGGTCCTCGTGAAGCTAGTGCTACCCTAGAACAGGATAGCATCAGTACACTGGCATGTACTGAGGAAGAGATGGATTGTGAGCTAGAGGCTTGCAATAGAGAGAATATCCGTGAAGGAAATTGCAGATCGAAAAGAACATACAATGAGCAAGAAGTGCTCAAGGCAGTGACCCAACAGTCACTGCGAGAAATGATGAAGTCTGACACTGATAGTGTCAGTACCATGACTAGCACTCATGTTACCATTGAACATGAGTTTGATCACCGGGATAGGATAGAAAATAAGGCAGCACGACGGAAACACCGTGGGCTAGAACTCTGTGCTAAACACGCAGATAACCTAGTTGATGAGGCATATATTGCTGGAGTCGAAGGTGATGCCTTCAACAAGCTGATCGAGTCAGCAAGAGTGGCTCAATCCACCCTCAGCAGCAGTCATAGACTGAGGGATGCATTCTTAATGGCTGACCAACATTGACTGTTGTATCAGATTGATGAAGACATTGTCAATCCACCAGTGCAGCAGGATTTGAGTAATCAGGTTCCCCACCCACACAGGCAGATACAAGCAATACTGCGTGCCGAATAGGTGCTTTGGCAATTCAGGGTCCACCTGGCAGGTTAAAGTTGTCTTAGACTTGCCATGGGGGCACATAATGCAACACTGGCATTAGTTTATAACATGAAAAAATTCTACCTATAGAATGATCCCATGCATAGCCTGTGAATCGCAGTGCTTATTAATTTTCAAAAAAAAAACATGTATTGGCCATTTATACAACGGTTTTTGCTTGAATCTTTTCTTTTCTTTTTGTCATCTTATAACATCAATGTTCAATTTCATCCTCACAGTTCTGTACTGTATACGGCCGTATTAATGCTGTATGAAACGTAGGAGTAATCCTATGTGCACTAAGCTCAGGCAGTAACTTGAGCTTTTTGTTAGACATTTCATTATATACATCTATTACTTTGTATGGCCCAATGAACTTGGGCATAAGCTTCCTTGCCCTCCCTTTGGGCAAGGACAAGTTCTTAGTTGATAGATAAACTAAGTCTCCAAGCGCATATATGCTGCCTGATCTTCGCTTTTGGTTAGCGTAGTGTGTCTGCAACACATGACTTTCAATGATAGTGTCATGCACTTCCATTAGATTCCACAGTGCTTGCTGTGCGAATTGCTTAACACCTCTATAAGTGGTGTTAACTTTTAACATTTGTCCAATTCTGGACAGATATCCACTGTTCAATTAGAACAGTGCAAATCCTGTAGATGCATTTATGCTACTGTTCAATGCAAATTCAACCATTGGGCACTTTTCTGCCCAATCCTTTTGGTCATTGCAAACTACTGTTTGCAATATCTGACCTATAGAACGATTCACTCGTTCTGTTGCTCCATCCGTTTCTGGATGGAAGGATGTAGACATGAGGAGCTTAGTCCCCATCAGTTGTTGTAGTTCCTTCAAAAATATGGAAGTAAACTTTGAGTCTCAATCTGATACAATTGATTCTGCTGTCCTGTGAAGTCATACAACTTCTTGTAGGTATAACCACGTGACCTGCCACGCAGTGACTTTAACTGTCATAGGTATCAAATGTACCTGTGATGTAAGTCTGTTGATTATAACGAGCAGATAGTTGAATTCCTTCGACTTTGGGAGTGGGCCCACGAAGTCCATTCCTATGGATTGCCAGGGCCTTTCAGGCACCAGGAATGCATGCAGCAGCCCATGGGGCTGCTGGTTACTGACCTTGTTCTGTTGACAAGGTCCACATGTGTCGCAAAAGGATTGTATATCCTTTGTCATTGTTGGCCACCAGTAATAATGGCCAACATAATTAGCCATTTTAAATTGGCTAAAATGGCCAATGGCTTCGTGAGTGTGGTCTATTACAACCTAGAATAGCCTCCTCCCCCTCAGGAAGGCTTCACAGGGTAAGCATACCACACTTCTTTTGGACCTATTCTTGGTCCAAATTAAACCATCTTTAATCCCAAAGCAAGGATGCGCTTCAGGACCTTTCTAAAGGTTGCATCCTTTTCATATCCATTGCGAACAAGCACAGCTAATTCAATTTAATTCTCTACATGTTTGCGTAGTGATTTTCCCTCTGGACTAAATTCCAGGGCAATGACATCCTTGATGTCACTTTCGTCCAGTATTCTGGGCAAAGTTTGAGGGAGTTCAACTTCCTCGTTAAGTTTGTTGGCTTTGAGGATTCTATCCTCTTGCCTTTGTTGTATTTGAGCAGACTTGCATGCTACAGCAGCTTGTATTTCAATGAAGTGTTTGATGGGTAATAATTCCCCATCTGGGTCTAGTCTGGCATCAGCCTGGACATATACATGATCAGGACGTGCATCTTCTGGCACATTGAACTCAAAGTAGTGGGATAGGCAATCTGCTACATTATTCTTTACTCCCACCGGAGACATGACACAAAATGTACCTAGAGAAAAGCATGGGAAAATTGTGAAAAAAAGATCGAATTTTGACACCATTTGTATGGTGGGAAAATGGTGGGGAAATTGAAAACATAGTGTTTTTTTGGTCAATATTTGTTTGGGGTGCAGATGTTGACCAATGTTAAGATGTGATTGGGGTGGAAATTAGGAATTTGCCACAGATTTGTGTCCCACACAATTCAGGGCATTTTTGTTAAATTTATCACAATTTTCACACCCAAGAATTTGGTGGGCAAAATTACAATGTTTCCAGGGAGAAGATTGAGAACAAAGGGGAAATTGCAGGACAATTGTATGCAATTTCCTCTTTGTTTTTGATTCTCTCCCTGGGAAAATTGTAACTTTGTTTACAAAATGCTTGGGTGTGAAAATCATGATAAAATTAACAAAAATGCCTTGAATTGTGTGGGGCACAAATCTGATGCAAATACCTAATTTTCACCCCAATCAAATCCTAACTTTGTTCAACATCTGCACCCCAAACAAATGTTGACCAAAAACACACTATGTTTTCAATTTTCTCACCATACAAATGGTGTCAAAATTAGATCTTTTTGCACAATTTTCCCACACTTTTCTCTTGGTACATTTTGTATCATGTTCCTGGTGTCCATCCACGTGGAGTGTAGTATAAGTAAAGTGGGAGAGAAACTCCCACCAATGCACTTGTCTAGGTGACAAATGCAACTGGGTGTTGAAGTATTCAAGACATTTATGGTCTGTAACTAGGACAAATTTTTGTCCTGGTGGTTTGTCCTCCCACATTTCATGAGGGTTTCGAGCATGGCTATTGTCTTGTGCTCATGTGCTCGGTAGCTATGCTGCGCTGATGTAAACTTCTTAGACAGAAAGCCAGCGGGTCTACAGGTTTCCCAGTCGGGACCTTGTCCATATACTGTGTCAACTCTAGTCTTGGATCCATCACATATAACCCAGATTGTCTCTGGGTTGTTTATGTCTATAGGCTTCAATATCGGAGCCTTGCAAGCTAATGCTTTGATCGACTCAAAGCATTTGTCTAATAGGATGTCCAGACAAATTTCCTGTTATTTCAGGCACAGCTCAAAAGGGGGGTTGTATATGCCATTATATCCGGCATATATGGTGCTAAGTATTGCACCAATCCTAAGAAACATTGTACTTCAACGTACAACCAAGGGCACCGCCACTCACATATCTTGGCCATTTTGTCAGCATCGTGTGTGTATGCCTTTGTTGTAAATTATATGGCCAAGGCAGTCTACTCTTTCAGAGTAGAGGTCTGACTTGGATGGCGAGAGGTACAGCTGTACCTCCCTGAATTTCTCAAACACCTTTCTTAGGTGTTGTTCATGCTCCTCAATTGAATTCGAGAATATAAATATATCATGGTGTGAAGTTGAAGTTGTTCCATCCATGTGATACATAGTGACACTGCCAGTGACTTTCCTTGAGGCTTTTCTAGAAGCCTTAGGCATTATGAAAGTAAAGTGAGGCACAAAAGGGCACAAGCAAGAATGCAGAGTTTGAAGGAAGGGCCCAAGGTTGCTATTGGTGATGATGGCAGCAGGTGGATGCACGACACAGGCATTGGTCACACCCATCACCATGAACATTGGGGTGGTGGCTGGCTTGATAAACGTGGTTGTGTTATCAAGGGACATCCAGCCAGAAGGTTTTTTCCCCAGGGGGAATATATAGTATTAACCATAGTATAGGAATTTAGCTGCAAAGCCTATCTAACTAGCTGGGCCTACCCAGCCAGTTGTTATGGCTATTTTGATAGTGTTAAGTGGGTACCCCAGGTGAATGGAATACAATGAAATAAAAACAGAAGCCATGTGGCATCCTATCTAATCAGTTCTATTCCAATGGGCTTTCATTTGAGTTCCTATCACATCTGTTTGTATTCTGCTGAGAGTCTCATCTAGTGTTGGATCTGGTTCAGTTACAATTCCCATAACATAGCGTTAACAGAGTTTGGAATTGTTCATACATCCCAGTACCGCTAAATTTTGGATGGTTGAAAATTTCCGAGACAGTGGACCCATTTTCTCACAAGTACAAAATCTCATCTCACGGTTTCCTTCATTCTCCCATGATTTCACTTCCAACTAATTTTTTTGTTAACTCTCAGTTATGCCACATGGCAAAAGTTTCATCAAATTTCATTAGAAACCATTTCTAAGGACTTCCAATGATCCTTTCATAGGTTTTGTAAGGTCATGTGATGTTATATCCCATCTGATTTCAGTCAAACTGTTGTTTATCCTCTCTATACCTTTAGTTATAGCTCAGATAATGATATTCCTCCTCATTTTATTTGTACTGAACAGTCCCAAAGCCCACAACTGCAGGAATTGATAAAATACATACAGGATACTATGCCCTGTGCCATGTGCTTGAGAATAGACCAAATAGACATGATCATAAAAAGAGAGACACACTTCAGATTTTCAAACCATGTAAGTAGACATGCAAGAAACTTCTAAATAAATAACATTTATAATTAATCAATGCAGTGGTGAGTCTCATGTCTAGTTATATGAGGCTCCATCCCTTCACAACAATACTCAGTACATCACTTAAGTTTGGCTTCATCTGTGACACTGACAGTCACACTGGAAACAAATCAAAGTGTCCTGAGTCAGGGAATGCTTGGGGCATCCTCTGGAAAGCTATCATGTATGGGCTTGTAACATGCTTGGTTTATTTAATATGGTCCAGATATGTTTCAAAGCCAGACATACATGGAAAAAATTAAAATTTTCATAGCATGTATTCTATATTATCACAGGATGTGTTCATAATATGGCCTCTTCCAGTGCATGCATAAAAAATTCTGTGATAATATGGAATACATGCTATGAACATTTTAATTTTTCCATGTATGTCTGGCTTTGAAAGATATCTGGGCCATATTAAATAAAACAAGCATGTTACAAGTCCATACACACTGTTAACATGATAGCTTTCCAGAGGATGTCCCAAGCATTCCCCAACTCAGGACACCTTGATTTGTTTCCAGTGTCATCCACTTCAGAATCATAATAAGGAACCAGCATACATTCCATAGGCGTGGAACACCTTTCAACACATGCTTCATACACTGGAAACAAATCAAGGTGTCCTGAGCCAGGAAATGCTTGGGGCATCCTCTGGAAAGCTATCATGTTAACATCATGTACAGACTTGTAACATGCTTGTTCTATTTAATATGGCCCAGATATGTTTCAAAGCCAGACATACATGGAAAAATTAAAATGTTCATAGCATGTATTCTATATTATCACTGGATTTGTTCAAAATATGGCCTCTTCCAGTGCATGCACAAAATATTCCATCATAATATGAAATACATGCTATGAACATTTTAATTTTTCCATGTATTTCTGAGTTTGAAACATATCTGGGCCATATTAAATAGAACAAGCATGTTACAAGTCCATACATGATATTAACATGATAGCTTTCCAGAGGATGCCCCAAGCATTTCCTGTCTCAGGACATCTTGATTTTTTTCCCATGTCAGTGGTAGCAGTCACAAAAGGTCAGTGGTCACAACAATGAGAGTAGTGAGGTGGTTAGTTGAGTGTTGTCATTTTGTCTGTTTGAGATAAGATAAAGGTTAGTGAGCACTAGATTGACAACTGGATACAGAAACTGTAGTCGGATGGGTGATGTAGTACGTGGATGCAATGTCCAACTACTACGTCATAGCCATCATCCATGCATAATTACGAAAACAAGGCAAGAAAAATGTGAAAGGAGAATAAATGAACCAGAACTGCCCAACTGAACATTGAACCTCAATGACTGCAAGTCAATCAAGGGTCATGTAGATTTGCCAACAATGTGTCAGTCAAGATCAATGTAAGAGAGTGGAAGGATAAGCATGGGGATGATGCTGCTGAGCAGACTTTGAAAATATTAGTATTTGTGCCTCCACAAGGTACCACAACTCTGTATGGTGCTCTTCCCTCAATCTGCCTATAAAAAATGTGCTTATGTAAGTGGTTGACACTGTCACAGGCTCCCATTGCTAACTTGGGTACTTATTGTTAGATCCCAGATCTGACTTCCGTTATTCCAACATTTTCTGCTTATTTCTGATATGCCCCCATTTATCATTCTTAGTCATGGTTCTATTTCGATCTTATCCCTGTACATCTTATCTCAATTTCCATATTCACTCCAACTCTGGAACTCTGCATTGTGCACCCTTATCCTTCCATCTCCGATTTTTGGAATTCTGTATATTCCTTTAAATACACTTTTCCTTGCTCAAGCTTTCTTTAGCATATATATCTTGTTACCTTGTCATAACCTGTTTTATCCCGTTATACTTGATATATCTTGTCAAATTCTATATCACTATATCTTTTATTACACTTCCTCACTCTAAGTTCTACCCGCAATAACGTCTTTAATCTTCCGACCTTTATTCAGTATTCCGATTATTCTGACTCCGACATCTCCGACATTCCGAAACCCATTCTTTGATTACACTCGCTTTTTGTAAAGCTAAATCCTTACTCAATATTCATTTATTGTTAACCATATCCCTTTTCCACATTGGTCATTCCGATTTCCGAATAGCTGAAATCTTCCGCTTGTTCCCAAAAAGTCTCAACTTACTATTTGTCAGTGATCCTTTCCGAATAGACCCAACCATCGGAACTCCAATAATTCCGTCCGTCTCCTGTCCGAAATACCAGGGCACTAAAAATTTAAGAGGGCACAACCCATAAGTTGAAGCCAACGCCTGTATAGATCAGTCTTCGGATCTCCGACTTCCGAGTCATCCGATATTCCACGCACTTCTGAATATTGTGATTTTCTGATTTTGGTCAAGGAGAGCTCTGACCAAATCTGACTTCCCCATCCAATCCGGTCCTTAACACTTATAGGGGGATCATAGATATGCATATACATTCCTATCCATCCTAAATTAGTATATTGGTGCTTATGCAAACTAACATGGGTCATTGAATCACAAAACCGGGTAGGGAAAATAAAATAGAAGGAGGATGTATGAAGAGACAGGATGCAGGGTTTCCCCTTATAGCAACAGATGGGGAAAAGTGCACTCCCTCCAGGGAATCGTGCCTGCCATCCATGAGCATTGGCCCACACCCCACTAGTTTAGGTTCAGTTCTGTTCATGAACCAGTAAATGAACTGAACCTGAACCAGCTCTGTTCAACTTCCCCAAATCAGTTTGGATCAATCATGAACTGGTTCACAAGCACCAGTTAGCCAGTAACCACATGATGTGTCCCAGGCAACTGTGCCACATCCACATGGCCACCCACCACCACCACCACATCACAACCACCCTGCCACCCACAACCACCATGCTCACCACTAACACTCCCCCATGGCACCCCCCCCCCCCCCCCACCACCACCACCATGTTCCACCTCAGCCCTATCTGCATGGCCCTCATCGCCACTGTCCTCCCTGCTGCCATCCACACCCATGCAACCATGACCACCATCCTTCACCATCCACCACCACCACCAGCAATGGCCCCACCTCCAATGTAGCCGCTGCACCTCCACACCACCCCCCACCCCAAACCGCCACACACCATGACCACTGTGGCCAATGCCACCATGCCCCCCACCCACATCCTCACCAGTGCTGCTGTTGCTGCCACTGCACCCCCATTCACCACCATCATCACCATGCCACCGCTGATGCCATCATGCCTCGACCTACAACCCCACCAGCACCTCCACCCTCTACCACCCATCTGGCCCCCATTACCACCCACCGCTGACAAGCATGATACTCGACAGCGCCTACTACACTACAAAAGACGCTCACTGCACACGCGCCTATCATCATCAGCTTTCGCCAGACCATCATCTGCTGTGCTACCTCCAGTCTGCCAGACACATCATCTCCACACTCATTCTATTTTTCATCAATTCTATTTTCAATATGCCATCCAGCATTGCCGCCACCATGTCCCATGATTCGTTTCAGATGACCGCCAAGCCAGACATACATGTTGGATCACGCGTTGAACTTCCTAGTCGACGTTCTCCCCTTGATGTTCATTTGTCCCAGTCCTCCTCCACAAGTCGCACATCGTCGGTACTATCCCCTATATGTCGAATCTCCTGAAGGCCCATACCGAATATTCCCCTCATATCCTCCCTTATCACATTCACGATTGCGTATGGGTATTCGATCAAACCTTCCATGCTCCCTTCTACGTCATCGGTTTTGACCCAAACTTCGAACCAGTGAATGGTTGGCATCGCATCGTCCTCAGGAATAACTGGTACATCAAAGAGCACGGACCAGGAACAGAGATTTGCTACAGTTATGTGCCTAAGGACTTTGTCAAGAAGGGCTCGTCTTCGTTCCCTCTCTGGAGGAAATTCGTATCCAAGGTGTCGTGATTGGTTC
>MU134685.1:39957-53833 GCA_015039355.1 Ramaria rubella
TAAGGGATTGTGAAGGGTTGTCAATTGGGTAGATCTTACGTGAGTTCATCGTTTGATGGAAGTCTTAACACTCATCCGAGCCCTTCACGTCTAGGAAATCCGAGAGAAAATTGGGTAAACTGACCATACAGTGGATTCAACAGTAATGCTAAGGGATCCTCCTGTTTCAGACTGTCCTTAGCAAACATGGCAGGACATCCTATAATTTTCAAGTAAGTGGAAAGAGATAACGGCAAGGGTGCTTATCTTAACTAAACTGAAAAAACAAGGGTACTAAATTTAAAACTTCAAGGGTGTGAGTTCTATCCCAAGCGATCAAGTACTACCAGGATTAAACCATAGCCGACACTGGCTTTTATCGGACCCCTAAAAGACATGATAGCGTGAAGCGGGTGATAGTGTGACCCCCGTACTCGTATAAACATCACCTTTTTTACACTATTTTTACGGAAAAGGAATGTCTAATAAGTAAGTGACAAGACCAACTTTTTAGAGGGTTTTTACGACGAAAAAAATAGTTCAAAATCCTGGACTTTTAGACCATGTATGAAGTGTAAAGATCCGTACCCTTTACCTACATTTTACACCCTTTATTACTTAAATGGGTAACTTAAGTACACTGTTTTTACATTCCTGTTAGAACCAAAAGTAACTGTAAAAGTTGTCTTTTCTTGGTTTCAAATAGGTTCTAAAGTATCATCTTTTTTCCACTCTTTTAATCATTTTTATGTACTCTAAAAGTACTCTAAAAAGTTTTGATAATCGGTTACTTATTAGGTTGTAAAAAGAAATCAAAAACGTTCCTTTTTGGACTACCTATTTACAAATAGGTTACCTGTTAATAAGTGGGTATCCGTTACATATTGTTCAAAAGACATGGTTTTTCCGTTACTTTTTCAGTTACCTATTCTCAAATAGGGAACCTATTAGTAAGTGGGTATCCGTTATATATTGTTCAAAAGACTTGACTTTTCCGTTACTTTTTCAGTTACCTATTCTGAAATAGGGAACCTATTAGTAAGACGGTATCCGTCTTGTAAATGGGGTATACCTTCTTACTAATAGGTTCCCTATTTTGAGAATAGGTAACTGAAAAAGTAACGGAAAAACCAAGTCTTTTGAACAATATGTAACGGATACCCACTTACTAATAGGTAACCTATTTGTAAATAGGTAGTCCAAAAAGGAACGTTTTTGATTTCTTTTTACAACCTAATAAGTAACCGATTATCAAAACTTTTTAGAGTACTTTTAGAGTACATAAAATGATTAAAAGAGTGGAAAAAAGATGATACTTTAGAACCTATTTGAAACCAAGAAAAGACAACTTTTACAGTTACTTTTGGTTCTAACAGGAATGTAAAAACAGTGTACTTAAGTTACCCATTTAAGTAATAAAGGGTGTAAAATGTAGGTAAAGGGTACGGATCTTTACACTTCATACATGGTCTAAAAGTCCAGGATTTTGAACTATTTTTTCGTCGTAAAAACCCTCTAAAAAGTTGGTCTTGTCACTTACTTATTAGACATTCCTTTTCCGTAAAAATAGTGTAAAAAATGTGATTTTTATACGAGTACGGGGGTCACAGTAAATCCTGGACCAAGTAACGTCAATTCGAAAAGACACGTATCGTTCTGTTGAAGGGAAATGTCAAAGAATGTGGTACGAAAGGAAAATTGCGATCTGGAACTTTCACTAGTACCTTTTTACCAGTGCACTAACATAATAGACACTAGGATGGATAAATATCTGATAGCCATATTTTAACTATCTGCACGTTTTTTTTTTCTTTTTCGTTATGAAGGAAACACACATCCTATTTTACTTGGGATCACTACCGTATAACCTTAATTTTCGATCAAGATAACAGCTATGTGGTGGGTGGTGGATATGACAATCGACTGACTGAGGTTGGGGTACCTACGTATTACTGACACCAAGCTTTATCTTTGTGGGACGGGTGTCTAGGGTGTATTAAAGAATACCTCTGCTACTCCCAGAACGTAACTGTATGGTGGTCACGTAGACGCTCATGTCACACGTCTACCAATGATCACCTGGGACGAGAGTTTTCGTTCTTGAACATAAGTTTGGTCGCGGTAGGTTCACGTCAGGTAGAACTTGGACGATTAGTAAGGGCGGGTCTTACTCAGGGTCGCACTACTAGACAGTTGGATGTTGGTACGGTGAAGTTTTATGGTTTGTTTCCCGTAATATTAGTAGTAAAACAAGTGATGTTTAAGGACTTCTTTTTTTTAAATGTAAAACCTACAAAGAAAACCCACAAGACAGGCGCCACACTGGAGGCAAACAAAAATTTTCTGAGTCAGAAAATCTTTAGAATCTGCCATGTTTCCTGAGGATTTTCTGAGGACAGAAAACTGCTAAAGAACCTATTGTTTTTAGAGAGTTTTCTGTCCCCAGAAAAACCTCATGAAATTTTAGAAATGTGCCCCAGAAAATTGTACAAGAAATACTTGGCAAAACTAATGATTTTCTGAGTCCAAGAAACTTAGAGAATATTGTGGATTTCCACAGGTTTTTCTGCAACCAGGAAAGCTTGTGAAAATCTTGCAGAAAACGAAACAGTTTTCTGATCAAGGAAACTCAATAAATGAGTTTTTTGAACCAGGAAATTGTCAGGAATCAGAAAACTGTTAAATAACCATGGTTTTCTGCAAGGGTTTCTTCAAGATTTTCTGAGAATTTTAGCAAGCTTTCCTGGTTGCAGAAAAACCTGTAGAAATCCACAATATTCTCTAAGTTTCTTGGACTCATAAAATCATCAGAAAATCATTAGTTTTGGCAAGTATTTCTTGTACAATTTTCTGGGGCACATTTCTAGAATTTCATGATGTTTTTCTGGGAACAGAAAACTCTCTAAGAACCATAGGTTTTTTAGCAGTTTTCTGTCCTCATAAAATCCTCAGGAAACATGGCAGATTCTGAAGATTTTCTGAAAGATTTTCAGACTCAGAAAATTGTTGTTTGCCTCCAGTGCCATGGAGCACATTGAATTTGGGAATAAAGCTGAAGCCAAAGGGTGCATCACCAACACTGTTATCTCAGTGACTACAACCAAGGAAAGTGAACAGACTGCTTACATACAAGGGCTTTGATGGAATACCTAAAATTGTCTCCCCTGCATGGTGGGGTGCAACACCTGGCCCTTCTGTGTACCCTAATGCAAGACATAGCTCACCGCTGAAACTCACAGCTACTGAGAAAAAGAAAGGTTGTGAGAGACCTTGACAACACAAACAAGCAGAACACAATTGATTCAGCAACCTAAATGAAGATGAAGTGATCAGATTGAGACAGATCAAAGCATACACCACTCTGGCTCATGAGCTCCAAGAACGCCTTGATCATGATGTAAAACAAACCTTGAAGCATCAGAAGCACCTGAGGCAGCTACAACAGAAGATTGATGACCAAGGAAGGGTTACCAAAAGACAGGAATCACAAATGCCAAAGCTAGAGAGTATCTCTAGCAAAGCCGAGTTAGCCGTGAAGGAACCCAGAAGTGATGAGAGAAAACCCATCAGGGTCTCATCACAGATGCCACAGAACAGTTTCCTCTTCAAATTTGTCAACTCTGGGATGAGGAGAAATGAGAATGATCCTGGAACTAGGCCAGATTCAACAGGTGCTAGACCACCAGATCCTGACACTGATGACTCCACTGGAACATGTCATCAGAAAAGAATAGCCAAAAGAAGAGGAGAAGACTTAAATGACAGGATAAGATGGGAACAGTCAGTAGTTAAGGCTGAACCACCATTTGTATATTACAGCGTACCCAAGTTCGATGTTTTGCAAAAATGGACATATGAATGTGTGGATTACCTAGAATCCTCTCACATAGGAAGCACAAATCAGGTAAAATGACTGAAGAAGTATGTTAAAGGATGTGCATATACTTTCTTCAAACTTGAAATAATGACGGCCTGCCAACAATGGGAGCTGAAGACATTCTTCAAAGAACTCTTCAACTACTGCTTCCCACCTAACTTCATACTAGCTGGGTGTGGGCCAGTGCTTGCGCATGTCAGGTACGATTCCCTGGAGGAAACAGAATTCTCTCTTCTCCTTTTCTTCTTCATCTTGTTATTCCTATTCAATCTCCAACCACATTGAGGATGAATATGAAGAAGTAACACATGATCTAAGGCACTCGGTGAATACATACCTAAAATTATAGTGGGTTCACCTGAGCATCTACCAACAAGTTTTATCTTTGTTCTCACCTACTTATCCATATCATTTCATTTCTTCACTCCCTCTCTGTATACTCACATGACTTTGAATTGTTGCCATCAATTTTACATATCAACACCCTCCTTAATTTGGCCAAGCTCATACACATGAATACCAAAGATGTAGGTCCTATACCCTTAGGCCTATTTTTGGTCTACTTATATCAGGTTAACTATTTCCTCAGACCTTGGAGCATGATAGAACCCTCTCCAATGGAAACATACCATTTCCTGCAGTCACTTTGAAAAAGTCATTAAGATTTCTGTTTGCAGGGAGAAGCCAGCTACTCAGCTTCATTCATTCAAGTGATCAGTTTCTGATTTTTTACACTTATGTGTTTGTGGTTCGGTAAGCAAGGCTCCCTGACATATACATTTGACACCAGCTGAGGAAGGTGTTCAAGTATACAGAGGTCAGGGACCAGCTCATTATCCTATGATAGCTGGTACTATGTTGACAGCTATATAGAGGTCATTCAAACAACAACCATGGAAATTTGGAATGTTGTCCTCAAGCAACCAGTTGGTGAGTTGTGTTATATCATATTTCACTTGAACTGACTCACATCCTAGGTGTCATGTATGAATATTTTTGTGTCTTTTCATAATAGCACATGATATTTCAAGGTAGACTCTTGAGTACATGTTGACACATTGTATTGTTTAATTCATATGGATTTTTTTTTTATACTGCTTAATATATTCACTGAATTTTACATTTAGAAACCATGGACTGTAGTTCTCCAAGAGCAGAGATCTTCAAGAGGGGCATGCCAGTAGCACAGCATACAGACGGTCAGAACCAACACAGACATGCAGGAAAATGAGGCTCACCTGGAGTTATAAAGTTGGGACAGGGGCAAAAAGGTTGAAAATTGGCAGGGGAATGAGAGGGAATGGTGGGCTAACCTGCAAGATCTCCGTCAAGAGTGTCAGAAAACTAGAGAGGACAAACAAACAAAGGGCCTGTACTTACAGAGAGAGGAAGGCCCGTAAATCTAGTCACAATGGAGTGTCGTACAGTGGAGAAAGCAGCATGGCCAGTCTGCCCCTATAGGATGGGATGGTGGCAGTAAGCAGTGGGAAACAAGTGAAGACATACCTCTGGGATTGTACCCACAGCAGCACAGAATGAAGCTGCAAAGATGCCCAATGGTCACAGGCTGCAGGTGAATGAAAATGAAGGGGAGGCAGGGTGAGTGAGCGCCCGTGGCTGCTGTGCTGGGAACGGGCCTTGAGAAATTGCCACACAGGGTGATGTGCTGCTGCGATTGACTAAAACACATACCTAAAATCAACAGTTACACCTATGAACATGAAACCTGGACAAATATTCATGCAAGTTAATCTTCTTCCGTAATATCCAAAAATCTAAAAATTTAAATTTTTGTCAAAAAAGAACTTTTTGACTTTTGACTAGGTTTCATGCTAACCTTGCACCACCACTATGGCTTAAAATCACACTCATTTCAGTTGTATAGCAGTGAAAGACATAAGTAAGTGGTTGTAAAAATCTATTTGTACTCTTTTCAACCTGCGAACCTTTTTTTGCTTGGACCAACTTTAGAGGGCCTTCGAAGCACCAGCCCAGCAGTTGCATGGCAGTCATGTGAATGCCATGCAGAATGAGAAAGAGCCACGCCATGCTAAATGGTGCCGCGCAGACTGTAATAATCAGTTCCATAGCATATAATATGTACATATATCTATTTAATGATTCCACAGATTATTTTCATGAGGCTAGATGTTCTCTTTACTTATGAAAGTGGCATCTTGGGTTACTGTTGGGTATGTGTATGCTCATATCAATCTAAGTGCCTCACATTTCACACAAATGCCAATCATCCTCTAGATTAGCCCAATATTTAGAATTATACTTCAAGAATTTATATGTAATTTTCAAGTCTTCAGAGTCATTCTCTGTGGTTCCTATGCCTGCTTACTAGTAGCACTTTCAAATGTCTCCTCCCTCTAGGCTCTGTCTCACATGTGCAAAGCTCTGACCTTGGCCTTGAATTGAATTTAGCCTCTCACAAGTTCAATGTAGCTCCCTCTGAAGTTAGAAACATATAGTCTGAATTCTTGTTTAATTTTGTAATCTGTACTGTATAACTTCCCAGCTTGAATGTGACCTTCACAAAACACTAGTAAAGGGCTTACATAGAATGAACATTTGTTTTTGTACACAGATTTTCCAAATATGTTATAATTTTTTTTTGGTTTCTGAAAATGTGTGCGGCAGTTGCGGCAGCACGGTACCCCCTATGCGGCACTTTACCAATGCCCGCTGGGAATGTCTGGCGTGGCTGAGTTTGGCTCCGCGTGCAGGGGGAAAACCAGCATAAATTGTCAACGTCACTGCTCCTCCCACGTCAACTCAGCCACGGAGGGACGGCAGCAACAGCAACAGCAGCCCTATGCCCTACACATCCACGGCGGTACATGCCCCAACACGGCCTCGCGCCCCTACGCTCCCCTATGCCCCGGGCGTCACTGTGCTGCCCCCATATACCTGGCACACGCCACCACCTCCGCATCGCCATCTTACAACACTCCACCCCGCCTCCACTGACTACAGCAGCAGCCCCCGGTGACCCCACGCGCACCCTACACATCCACGGCCATACGTGCCCCCACACGGCCTCGCACCTTCATCCCCACACCCCTACGTGTCCCTATGCCCCAGGTGCAACTGCACAGCCCCCACACACACCCAGACGCATGCATGCATGGCCGCACACCACCACCCCCAAGTTGCCGTCTCGCCATGCTCCACCCTGCCTTGACTACCTACAGCCGGGTTCCATGGCACCATCCACTTCCCCAGTGGATCTCCGCAGGACCCCACTGCCTGCCGATCGCGAACCACACCACAGCTACGCTCGCACCCTCTCGCTCACGCGGCCGACGCTAACTACGACCTGGCACACGCATCTTGCATGTCGACGCCGAATTGGAGAAGGGTAGGTCAATGTTTTTTTTTCAGGTATGTTATTTTATAATCAAATTACGCTGCTATGTTGACACAAACTGCTACCACATTGCAGCCACACCTCCGCCACAGCGACGACCGTCGCTTCTGGCTACTGGGACCATTCACGGCCCTTGGGTACAATCGATTTTTGCTTGCATGAAACAATTGACATGCTGTCATTGTTTTACAAAGACTTGATTGACTAGTAGTCATTAAATTGTGGCCTGGCTTCTGCATGTATTTTAGAGTACCTACGAAACTTTGTGTTTGCACTACGAAATATTCTCATGACATCTTAGCTGTATGCGATGTACAGCCTGTTGGACTGTGGATACTAAAATAGACAATGATTCTAGAGCCACTGAATACTTGGTGCCATGTCATTTGTTTGAGTACATATCAAATCTCAATTTTGAGGAGAGTATGGCAAATATGGCAGATATGTAGCTCTGTTACCTCATGCAGCCATATCAGACTGAATGTCAGAACCTCAGAAATGCAAGAACATAGGTGAGTTGATATGCACCAGGGTCCACAGATGAGTGCTGTGTTAGGGATGTGTGCCGGATTCAACGTCGGACTGTTAGGGTTCGCCGGATTTGACGTCGGGGTCAGATTTGGGCGGAGCTCTCCTTGACCGAGGTTGGCAGTTGCAATATTTGGAAATGTGCGGAAATACTGGATGACTTGGAAGTTGGAGATCCGAAGACTGATCTACACAGGCGTTGGCTTCAACTTGTGGGTTGCACTCTCTTGGATTTCTAGTGCCCTGGTATTTTGGACTGAAGACTGGAGTGTTATTGGGTTTCGGATTGCAATTGATCAGGTCTATTTGGAAGGTCAGTGCCAATGATGCGTTGAGACTTACTGGAGATGAGTGGGGGCTTCGGGTATTTGGAAGTGGAATATTTAATGCGGAAAGGTAGGAGTAATCGATAAATCAATATTGAGTAAAGACTAGCTTTTATGGAAGGCAAGTATAATCAAGGAGGGTCTGGGATGTTGGATGAGGTAGGGTCAGAATGATCGGAATGATTGGAGTGGTCGGAATAATCAGAATAGTCAGAATAATCGGGATACCGAGCAAGGTTTAAAGGCCTTGTTGCAGGTAGAAGTTTGGAGCGAACGAAGTGTAATAATAGAGGGTGGTATGAAAGATAGTGATACAAAAAGTAGTGAAGCAATACAATGCGATATGATATGATACAATTCGATATTCAATACAATTCAATACTATTTACAAGCTAAAGAAGCTTCGATGAAGAGAAACATATTTAAGACATGCAGGATTCCGAAATTGGGAACGGAAGATCAGGGTGCGTGATACAGAGTTCCTAAGTCAGGGCAACTACGGGAATCAAGATAAGATGTACAGGGTAATATTGAGATAGAGCCGTGACTAAGAATAATAATGGGGACATGTTGGAAATAAGCGGAAAAGGTGTATCAGAATACGTGAAACATTGGAATAACACGGGTCGGATCAGGGATCTAACAGTATCTCCCTGTTACAGCCGAGCCCTCGAGGCTGATTACGCTATTGAATACTGTGGGAAGTTTGTGTGTCAGTTATCTGTAAAGGCTGAGATCTTGGATCAGACATATATATAGGAGAAAACACTTTGTGAAAATGCAAATTGCTTTTGATCCCTACCACCACCACCCAAGCCAAATGCCATCGCGTTCCAAGTCGTTGTCACCCACCCGCTCCATTATCGAAGTCAGCTCCGGCAAAGAACTTGCCGCCGAAGTGAGGGAGTATGAGCAGAGGAGGGCAGAGTTGGAGGCCAAAATGTGGAAAAGGGTGAAGGCGAAATGGGAGAAGCAGGAGAGGGAGGCAGTGGAACAGCGGGAGCAGAAGCAGAAGGAGAAGGAGGAATGGGAGAGGAAGGAGCAGGAAGAACAGGATCGGAGAGTGAAGGAGAAAGAGGAGGCGGATTGGAGGAAACAGAAGGAGGAGGTGGATCGGCGGAAAACCGAGTCGACGCAGGCGGTGCGGGAGGAGGCCCAACTCAAAATGTTTTTGGTAAGTCGGATTTTTTCTATGCGCTGATTGATGGATTAACGGAAAATTGGATTAGCTGGAGAAGGTCAACCAGAATCCGAAAGGTGGCTCAGAATTTGTTGGAGGCCGTAAACGGCATCTTGAGGACGTGTGGTCGGAGGCCGACAACTTTGACAATAGGTGTGTACTCTGTTGGATGTGGGGGTTGGAGTGCATCGACAAGGAGCGGAGAACCAGAAAGTCGCAGAAGCGGGCCTGCATTCGGTGTCAGAACGACCGGAAGAAGTGTACCAGGCCAGGCAATGCAGATTTTGTGGCAGAGATGGCGGGGAAGTTGTCATTACTGGCATCCAGGCAGGTTCAGGCGGAGAACACGGAGGCCAGACCAGGACTGGCGACGAAAAGGCTTCAGGCGGAAGCGGTCGTGGATTGGGACTGGGTGGCCTCGTCGGGGAAAGGTAAAGGAAAGGAGCAGACGACAGAGGACAATGCGGAGGATGAGGCCGAGGATGTGGGGCTTGCGGCGGAGCTCTGTGGGCCTCCGTGGGCTCCAAAAAACGATCCATTCCCTCACGAAATGGCTCCGTTACACCATGGAGGGAATCACGACTTTCAACGATATGTTGAAGAAGTTGCACCAGATAGCGGAGATTGAGTTCAAATTCCGGAAGAAGCGGTGGGAGGCGTACCACGGGGCGTCGGTACTGCAACCGGAATTGGGCTCGGAAGCCGGGTCGGAAAATGAGGACGGAAACATTGGGCCGCAACCGGAGTCGGAGAAGGTGGTGGACAAGGGGAAGGGGAAAGTGAAGGAGGTGGATGATGTCAGGATGGATGTCGATGTTGTCCCTGATATACCGGAAAAGGAGGTTCTGGGGGAGGAGGTTCTGGAGGAGGCGGAGATCGGCCAGAAACCGGAAGCGGGAATTGGCCAGGATCCGGAGGCGGGAATTGGCCAGGATCTGGAGGTGGGAATTGGCCAGGAGGCGGTGAATCCAGGAGATGCAGATTCAGAGAAACAAGTGGAGGAGGAATTGGGGAAAATGGCGGGGCTTGACCCAGGCCGGAAGAGGAGATGATGCAGTGAATCGGAGTCGGAAGGGGAAAAGTAATATAATTAAAGCGAAGGAATTTCAGTGAAGTAGTGTAGAAAGGTTTAGATAATGAAGTTATTTCTTATTGGTTTAAGATCGGAAAAAATGAAACGATCGGAAAAAAAAAATGGAAAGCTCAGAACAACAGAAATAATCAGATCAATGAAAATGATTGGAGAAATGGAAAACTCGGAAAGACGAGAAACAGTGAATCAAGGATGTTTGAAGTTCAAGGGTGTCGGAGGATCAGGGAAGTCGGAACTGGACGAATGTTGGGATTGACCCGGGATTGGGATTGGACGTGTAAGAATCATGAAGAAGTTGAGAGGGTCGGAATATCGGGATGTGAACCATTATAGATGTCGAAGGAGTTCCGGAGTTGCATAGTGACTTACGAGGAATTGAAGCGTTGGGTTGGAAATTGTCAGAAAAGATCAGAGTCAGAGTAGGGGGTTGCAATGGATAAGTTGTCAACATAGTGGCTACTCCCCCTTTAAGGTAGACGTCCCATTGTCTACCTCAAGCATTGGAAGGTCGGTAAGAAGTTGGAGTGTCGGAGGACTGAAGGATTCATCGGGAACATATTGGCTTTTCTAAGGAGATGAACGGTGTCTTCTTGGAAAATTTCTCGATAGTGGTCTTGATGTTGTCTGGTTGAAAATCATTGTAATCACGGATTTCCTGAGACATTCAGAGAATATCGGAAGTTCAGACTTGAAGGAGAACAAGAGGAGTGAATCGGAAGTTTGGATATTTGGAGAAGTGTTTGCAGGGGAAACAGAGTAAGGAAAATGTGCAGGGAAGAGAAGGGTGTCGGAACAATAGGAATTGAAATGTTCTGGTGGGGTTGTCGGTTGGTTTTCGGAAACATTGGTAAGGTACTTGATATTCGCCTGGAATATTGTCTTAGATGGTTGAAGGGTCGGAAACAGAAACGTGAGTCGGAGGATGTACAGATGGTGCATTCATGGATACAAGGGGTTTAACAGCGCCTTTCTAAAGGAGATCGTTATTGTTTCCAAAGGCGGTTTGTTGGTTATTGTCCCATAACATGGAAATCGGTATTGATGACTAGACTTAGAGTCGGAGTAACTGTGTTGTATCTTGAATAGTCGGATTCGGAAGTCTGGAAATCGGAGGTTGAAAAACTAAATCTTAGACATGGAAGGGTGTCTTTGAGGAAGATTCGGCATTCAGGCTTGTCCTGGGGTGTTCTCGAGGAAGTACAGACGTACTGTGCACAATGTATTGGATGAAATCCTATAGCTAGAGTCTCGTTAATGTTCTCGAGGTGGTTCTGGCAGAACTAGATGTAAGAAACAATTATTTTTCCAAAAGTGAGATTCTCTCCCTCCGATAGGTGTGATCTTGTTGGAGTATGTAGTGGAATACTAATGATCGCTTGTCGGGAATTGGAAGAATCGATGTAACGGATTTTCCTATCGGAAATGCGCTGAAGTTTCCACATCGTTGTTGTGAGTTGAGGTTTCAAAAAGCATTGATGTTGGATGTTTATGGTGGGTCGGGGGATGTCGCAGTGAAGTCGGATTTCGGAGATTCAGAAAATCGCAGATTGCAGGTTTCCTGAAGACATGTCATAGAATTGAATCTTCTCGTTGAGGAGTGTGGAACTAGGTACTACCCAATACCCTGTCAATCAACAGATTGTAGTGGGTGGGTTGGTGGCATTCTCAGCACATCGGAACAATTAGAAACAAGCGTCATTATACGTAATGTAATAGCGACCGGATTTCTTCGCTCGACGGGAGGACGTGATTGGCGTGGATTGCCTACTGGGTATTGTGACATAATGTCATTGGTGACGGAAGAGACAGTGACCAGCAGAAAGTGGGAATCCGAGAGGATGGTGTTTAAACCTAATGATCGGTCGAAACTGTTCGGAAGGGTGATATTCGGAGTTTAGGTGGAATTGTTGGAAGTACAAAGGGTATGTTCGGAAAGCGTCTGTGATGTTCTCAGTAAGGCACAATGAGATGTGAACACGGATTCGTGCTCGAGAGTCTTTGAGCTGTCAGTTTTGGGGCTTCGGAAGGTCCTCTAAAGGGACCGTGATGTTGGAATCACTTATTGTGACAGTTGTGGTCTGGGATTTTGCTTTCCTGGTGAAGGATGATGACCTTGGGCATTCTTTCACCATATGACCAGGTTTTCCACAGTAGAGGCATAACTTTTGATCGATGCATCATTGTCTCTCCTGTAGTACTAACTTGCCGTCTTGTCCGAGGATGTCAGAAGGTTTCGGTGTCGGCAAAGTCAGGGTTTGGTCAGAAATTGCTGCTGTGTATTGTGAGTCATTATCACAAGGATGGTTGGAAGTCGCATTGTTGATGCCGCTCAGAATTGGGTAGGATTTGAAGTCTTCGTTTGTGAGGCACTTGTTGAAAAGACTGGGGTACTTGTGGACGTTTGATGGGTTGACAACATTTTCAGTAGATCTGTCGGTGTCGTCCAAATTGAGTGTTCTAATTCAGGTGTCGGAAGACATTATAGAAATCAAGAGTGTCAGTTTGTAAATGCTGTTAGGGTTCGCCGGATTTGATGTCGGGGTCGGATTTGGTCAGAGCTCTCCTTGACCAAGGTTGGTAGCCGCAATATTTGGAAATGTGCAGAAATACTGGATGACTTGGAAGTTGGAGATCCGAAAACTGATCTACATGGGCATTGGCTTCAACTTATGGGTTGTGCCCTCTTGGATTTCTAGTGCCCTGGTATTTTGGACTGAAGACCGGAGTGTTATCGGGTTTCCAATCATGATTGATCGGGTCTATTTGGAAGGTCAGTGCCAATGATGTGTTGAGACTTATTGGAGATGAGCGGGGGCTTCGGGTATTCGTAAGTGGAATAGTTAATGCGGAAAGGTAGGAGTAATCGATAAATCAATATTGAGTAAAGACTAGCTTTTCTGGAAGGCAAGTATAATCAAGGAGGGTCTGGGATGTTGGATGAAGTAGGGTCGGAATGATCGGAATGATTAGAGTGGTCAGAATAATTGGAATAGTCAGAATAATCAGGATACCGAGCAAGGTTTGAAGGCCTTGTTGCAGGTAGAAGTTTGGAGCGAACGAAGTGTAATAATAGAGGGTGGTACAAAAGATAGTGATACAAAAAGTAGTGAAGCAATACAATGCACTACGATATGATACAATTCGATATTTGATACAATTTGATACTATTTGATACTATTTACAAGCTAAAGAAGCTTCGATGAAGAGAAACATATTTAAGACATGCGGGATTCCAAAATTGGGAATGGAAGATCAGGGTGTGTGATACGGAGTTCCTAAGTCAGGGCATCTACGGGAATCAAGATAAGATGTACAGGGTAATATCGAGATAGAGCGATGACTAAGAATAATAATGGGAACATGTTGGAAATAAGCGGAAAAGGTGTATCGGAATACGTGAAATGTTGGAATAACACAGGTCGGATCAGGGATCTAACATGCTGACCCTTGCTGTTTAAAGTTTAGTTGTTGTTCTTGCCTGCAAACAAGGCTCAACATCTGTCATGAAGATGATTGG